>JAHWFP010138888.1:0-18721 GCA_023313725.1 Lithobius niger
CCATTGGTAAAGGTTCCCATAATAAGTACACCATTCAAACGCTTAATAATTGATGTGGTAGGACCAATGAAACCAACACAGCAAGGGTTCAGGTATATTCTAACAATGTTATGCCCCGCGACAAAATTTCCATAAGCAGTAACTTTAAAGGTGGCTAACTCTGAAACAATTGTAGATGAACTTTTAAAAGTTTTTTGTCGAATAGGCTTTCCGGTAACGATCCAGTCGGACCAAGGCAGTATTTTTGTTTCACAACTGACAACTTATTTCCTAGAGAAATGTGGGATTGAGATTGTGCATAGTTCTCCTCATAGGCCTCAGTCAAACTCTGTAGAGCGAGTTCACAGGAATTTAAAAGACATTTTAAGGGCGTTGTGTTTGGAAAATCCAAATGATTGGGAGCAGTGTTTGCCAGCAGTATGCTTTGCTATTCGTAGTTCAGTGCATGAAACCACTAATTTCACACCGTCGGAGCTAGTGTATGGTAGCAACATTAGGGAACCATAACAGTTACTTAAAGATAGGTGGGAGGATGAAGATGTAAATGTTACAGTAGTTGAACATGTGTATAACTTGCTAAATAGGTTTCAAAACAGTAGGGCATTAGCAGAAGAGGCAACACTTAAAGCTCAAACCAAAGCAAAAAAGTATTATGATAAAGGGGCCCGTGATAGGCAGTACAAGGAGGGAGATAAGGTATTAGTACTTAAAACTGACAGGAAACACAAACTTGAGGTATTCTGGAAAGGGCCATTTACGATAGTGAAAAAGCTGGGAGAAGTAAATTACCAAATAGCTTTAAACAAGGCCAAAACTAAATTAGCAATTTATCATGTGAATATGCTAAAGCCTTACTTCCATGCCATTGACACAGTAAATGTCATATTAGCACCTGAAGAATTTGAGGAAACCCCAATCTGGGAAGGGAAAACTCCTGAGTATTTGAGTCCAGAGGAAGTCATTAGCATGGCTAAAAGCTTAGGTACCATGACCCCACAAATGATTGAGGAACTCAAACAAGTATTTAGTCAAGTACCAAGGGTATTTTCGTTAACTCCAGGGAGAACAAACTTAATCGAATTTGATTTAGAGTTAACAGGTGAGCCTATTAAACAGGCAACATTGCACCGTTACTCACCAAGAAAAAACAACTCATTGAAACAGAGTTAGATGTTAAAGTTAGGGATTATTCATGAGAGCAAAAGCACATGCGTCTCTCCTATGCTAATTGTTCAGGAGGTGGATAAAGACCCTAGGCCAGTAGCAGATTATCGACTATTGAATGATGGTACTAAAACGCAAAAATATCCAATGCCTTTAGTTGAGGAAATGGTTGAGGAAGCTAGTAAAGCTAAATTTATCTCGATTTATGACCTTGTTAGAGGATTTTGGCAAGTCCCAAATTCACCAAGAGCAAGAGAATTGACAGCTATCATAACCCATAAAGGAGTCTATGAGTATTTAGTGATGAATTTTGGTACTAAAAATGCTCCTTTTTTCTTCCAACGATTAATGGAACAAGTCTGCAAAAATGTAAGGGAATTTGCAAGACCATTTCTTGATGATGTTGCCGTGAAATCTCAGGAATGGGGGGAACACCTAAATCACACACTAAAATTCCTTCAGGAAGTTCAGAAGGCAGGACTAACTATAAATCCAAAAAAATGCCAGTTCGGTATGGATCATGCAGTTTACTTAGGTCATGAAGTGGGTGGTGGTGTTAGGTCCCCTACGGACATCAAAGTTTTGGCTGTTAGTCAGTTACGTAGGCCTAAAACTAAGAAGGAAATTAGGTCAATATTAGGGTTAGTAGGCTATTACCAACATTACGTACCAAACTTTGCTCAGCTTGCTAGTCCTTTGACAGACAAATTGAAAGCATCCAAACTACAAAGGTAGATTGGGATGATGCGTGTGAAAACGCGTTTCAGGCTCTTAAGGCCGCAATCACTAAGAAACCGGTATTACATGCACCGGATTATTCTAAGATATTTTTGATTCAGACAGATGCGAGTGACCGAGGTATGGGGGCGATTTTGTGCCAGGAAGACAATGACGGCAATGAGCATCCAGTCGTGTTTCTTTCAAGGAAATTTTTTCCACGAGAGCTTGCTTACATTACAATTGAGAAAGAATGTTGCTGTGTGGTGTGGGCGATCCATAAACTCAGACATTACATTGTAGGCTCAAGATTTTTAATTTTAACTGATCACAATCCTCTTGTATGGTTAAGGAATCAAGGTACAAAAAATGGTAGGCTACTCCGTTGGTCGCTAGCACTCCAAGATTATGAATTTGATATCTGTCATAAAGCTGGGAAGAAAAATCCAATGCTGATACTCTAAGCCGACATTTTGTGTAAGGGGGAAAGAGTACAAAAAAAAAAAAAGCAAAGCCACTGTATTGCAACTGATGTGTGTGCATCCTAATTTGACTTGTGCTTTCCCGATTTTCCCATTGGACTTGTGCTTACCAGACTTTTTTATCCCAAAAAAGTACTTGAAGTAGGCTATGGGGATGTAACGGACATTGGCTCACCCTCGTACCTACCTGTGTGCTGTTGTGTTGTGGTTGACTCTTGTTGGCGCCAAAATCACTTGTGCAACGGCAAGGACTTTCAGGTTTTGCGCCAAAACCAAGAGCGGACGTGCAGGAGAACGTGGCCAAGTATTGTTGGCCACGATTGGTAAACACTTGTAACCATGAACTGGATTGGTTAACGAACTCACGAGCTGGTTGGTTGTCCGGTGGAGCTCTGGATCCGACCGGAGCATATATAAGTCAAGGGCGTCAAAGCCCGGTGTTCTATTCCCGTTGATTCTTGTGTTGAGAAAGAACGTAATAATGTAACCCAAATCTTGTCATGATTATTCCGCATTAAATAAGGTTTAACTACTTCAAGTTTGGCTTCTACATTGAACACACGTTACAGCGTTACTACGTCGTCAAAACTAGGTCAAAACTGCTGCACTCAAGTAATGAGTGTGGCGTATGTTGACCGATTTTGACGCCTTTGGTAAACCATCCTGCCACGCCATGTAGCCAATTTGGTTAGGGTCTTAAGGCCAAACCAGACTAGCAGCCGCGGGATGATGTAAGAAAGACGTCAAAACCGATCGATAAACCCAACACCAATGATCCGATTGTACCAATTTTGATCTTGCAGGCACGTAGTAACGTATCGCTTCGCACGGAATTGTCTTCTGTCGGGTTTGGGCTTTAGCATTAACAGACAGAAGACAATTTCGTGCGAAGCGAGGCGTTACTACGTGCCAATAGTGCAGTGACATTTGCCGCCATATTGGCGCCAGTATGGATTTTGGAGGGCATAACTACAAGGTACACTACATGAAAATGAAGGAAAAAACAACGGAGGAGCGGATTTCTTAGGCTTAAAATAACGTTGTGTTCTCCAAGAACAAAAATCGCGCGTTTTAGGTCTAAGAAATCACTCTTCACAGCATCGACTTCAGTATGATGCCCTTCTGTTTCTCTCTGCAGTGCCCCTTGCAGCTAACCTATTAAGGCTCCAGCATAGAGTTATATACAATAATACTACGTCGTGTCACTGCTCTATAACGTCAAAACTGCTGCAATCGTACGGTTGATGTTGCGTTTTGAGGCCGATTTTGAAGTCTTCGGTTCACCACGCTGCACCGCCGTGCAGCCGCAAGCTACGAGTCTGGTTAGGGGTTTATTCTCATTGGTCGCCGTGAGGCCATCCACCTAGTGCGCGGGAGTCCTTAACATGGACCAAACACTATAGTAACATCGAGGAATCAAAACCCTACATGTAAATCTTGTTTCTGCTCCATTCCTCCTCAATCGGTTCAATGTGTGCTGTCTAATCATGATAATAAATCAATTTTTGTCGCAATAAATGTTTGACCTTGGTTCGGTTAATTCTTACCATAATCCTTAGACGAGCGTGTTTGTGTTTATTAATCACTTTAAGCTTATTTCAGGGTCACGTCACACTTTGTTAGCATCCATTCTATGCCGAGTGGCTTCTCTGCATTACATGAACACCCTCGTGGAAGCCCTAGAGTTTGCAAAAGTTTGGCAGTCGTCCTTTCCTTTTGTAATGTGTTTTTACTGTCTCCGATTTTTCCACGAATTTTGGTTCGCAGATTTTTGTAATTTTGGCTTGTTAGTGTTTTACTTGAATTTTGGTTTATAGAAGCTTGGTTTATAGAAGCTTGGTTACGCAATGCATTCCCCATGGCAGGCGTGTAAAACTCCGAGCGATCTAGACGTACGACTCGGGGATAACGAGAAACTGTGGGGAAAATCTTACACCTAGAAGCAATTACAACACCGAGTCAAAAATAAATACAACTGTGGTAAGATATTAGAAAACAATTAGCGGACGCTACACGTCTAAAGTCACTTTGATATTCCCTACCGTATCAGAGACGGCGTATCTTGAGTCTGCGCGACGTATCTTGAGTCCTGCAAATATTTTATGAGCGGGTAAGTCTTCCTGGAGGGGGCGGCTTTAGTCGACGTCCGCCATTGTTTGTGTAACCATCTTGGATATCAACAAGGCACTCTGCTACCAAAAACGTACAATCGATTGTCTGTCTTCGTTCTGTGGCGAACTCAAGATAGGCAGCGGACACTATAGGAAGTGATGCTACGAGCTTTTCAGGGGGACGGCAGGGTAACTAACTATACAGGGTGTCCGTAAATCATGGGTCACTCGGTTGATATACCTGGGCGATATACTGGATGTTCATGCTGATACACCGGGGATTTTTGTCTTTGTTCGTGCTGATGATACCAACAGCACGAAAATAGTAAAAAATCCCCGGTATATCAGCATGAACACCCAGTATATCACCCAGGTATACCGCTCGGGTGAACCCCGGGTGACTTTTGGGACACCCGGTATAGAATTGCTACTTTTCACACTATCGACTTAATTCCCCGACCTATCGAATCCTTTCGTCGTTATGGTTCAGAAAATCATAACGAAACGTTACTCACAGCCATAGTGAGGCGGATGCCATACTGCGAGATGAGAGCGCAACAAGAAAACCGGATTTCAATCAGTTCATTAGTAAACGGAAATTATTTCTGTGGGGAAAAGTTTTTGGTTGCGGTTTCTGATGTTATATGTTTAGCCACAGCGAGCATGGTAGCGCGAGCGAGGCACGCATAATTTGGAAAAAAAAACGACCGTAATTTTTGTAGCGTCCTTGATTTAACCTAATTTGCAGATTTTACGGGAAAAAAAAATCGAAAACGAATTTTTTTTTTCTAAATGGTGAGCATTTTTTCTTTCTCCAAATTACGTGCCTCGTTCGCGCTACCACATTTACTGCAGCTAAACGTGTATCATTAAAATTCCTAACCAAAAACTTGTCCGGTCAGAGAGTAAAGGGGGATATAGTTGTCAGGATCACCACTGAAAAAAACATTTTAAAACCTGAAAAGTCAGCGCAGTGTCACCACAGAGCAAGCTGGCCTTGACGCAACGCACCGCAGCCAAATTTATAGCGATTTCATTGAAAATGACTTACTTTCTCCCTATATTCGAGCATCCTGCGTCGAAATAGCTTTTGCAACATTTACGTAGGTTAGAGTGAAAGTAGTAAAACTGTTTTTCACGAGGCGGAAAATAGAAAAATGAATGCCTTTGCAACATTTACACGTGTCTGAAGTAATGTTGCAAAACTAGTGCGTACAGGAAAGCCAACTGGAGGAACATACCTTTAATTCAGTTGTTGTTAATAATTTTTTTTTGTCTTTTCTTTCATGTGCACCAAATTCGTCATGCGTTGCAATCATCGTACACTAATTTGCATATTAACTAATTCGCTTTTGGTAACATTGAATGGTTATGAATACACACGGGCGCCCGCATCACGTTGGAGCAATTGGGTGCGTGGTCCGTCCCCCTTTGCCCTTTTTTTGTTCCTTGTTTGTCCCCCCCACTCCTCTTTAAAAGTCTGCGGATGCCTACGCGAATAGAGTGTGGAAATTAAATAGACCTGTTTAAACCAATTATAGTGAGAGTCGAATTGTTTTCTCTTACGAATACAGCGATCGATATGGCTACTAATTGTCTAACACGTGTGAATATTACCCCTCTAAGAATACAATCCAAACACCCAAATAATTTCTTGGCCGCGGTTCCACGATGCGTATGCAACCGTAAGACCAGTGGTCGCTTGCATTTCTAGCTTTTGATCAACTGCGATGGATGGCATGGTGGCGCACACTCTCAATTAAAGCCGAGCCCGCTACGATTATACTATCGGTTTCATTTTAAACTGTAAGTTTAATTAGAACACTAGTGAACTGAATCAACATTAAAAATATTCAGCACCGTTTGGCTGTTTTATGATACGGGAGGCTTCCAAACCGTTTAGTCTCGGCGTTTAGAACATTTAATTTATCCGACTGCGACGTTGCCACATCGCACGACAGATTAGGATGAAATATCTAGATAGCACAGTCATTGGCCAAAAGTAGTTTTATGAATTTGCTCCCCCTCCCCTGACAAAAAAAAAAAAAAAAATGTCATACAGTAGAAGTTATTTTAAATATTTCTCTTCCCCCCCTACAAAAAAAAAGTACTAAGCATTAAAGTAATGAACGATTGTCCAAACAAGCAGCCCAAGTCTACGCTAATTTCGCACGCTGATATGACTATACAAGCTTGTTATCCAGTTCGTACATGAGATCACTGGGGCCACGTTCCTACGTCAACGATCTGTAGAATAATTAGAGGAAGTTGCCAGTCATTAGTCGGTTGGTGGTGACATCAGCCGCTGACGAAGGCTACATAGTTCCCAGTAATTGGCCGTGGATGGATGACGTCAGTCGGCTGAAGAAAAAATAACGAACCTCGTACGTTTGCTGCGAACAAAAATCTGTGATTATTTCTAGTGGAGGATTTCCCCAACGGATTCGACCCATTTTCGAACTTAGACCTAGAAACGTGCCATAGAAGCTGTGTGCCAAATTTGACAGAAATTCAATAGTTCAAACGCTATATATAGCGCGAACACACAGACAGACACCCACTCAGACAGACACCCAGACAAACCGTTCGCATAAGAGTCTAATCGACTCTAATAAACAGTTATGCTTTTGATTATGATTGCTATAGGCTGTCCAATGTACAACTACAAAACGAATAATGCCTTGTGGAAATGCGTACTATATATTTTTCTTGTTTTACTGATTTTAAGGATATTTTTTAAAGACAGTCTTACATCTTGCGTCTTGCTTGTTTTCGGCGTTATTATTGTGATTATAGAAATAGTTTGCAGACAGAGTTGTTAACGAGTCACCAATGCTAACGAATTCACAAGTACAGTTTTCCGGAATTGGGTTTTCCGGAACTCTAATAAAAGATTCACATTAGTGCTCTAGAACTTCGTCATTAATTCTGCCCGTGTTCTCTTTCTTGCCCTTGACCTAAATAAGAAGTGAGTCTTCAGTTTCGCTCGTGAAATTGGCTGCGCAATTAATTAACTTCCTGTTTCGATGTAAAAGCTGCCGAAACACATCTCGGCAATCACACGGTGCAATTCCTAAATTAGTCAAATTTAATTATGGAAAATGTTGGCAAATACAAAAGTAACGGAGAAACCAGTAAAGTCAACAGAATAATAATTGTCTGAGCGAGCAAAGCGAGACAGGTCGCGTTTTAATCCAACCATTTTCAAATATTCTCCATTCGTTTGTATAACTGTCTTTGTCCAAGTTTATACCGCAGTTACCATCGATTCAAACGAATTTTGGCAGGTATGCGTTCTTTGAACCTAGGCTGAACGACACAAATACATGCTTTTATAAGAGTAGGTAAAAATTCAAGATGGCGACCGAAATGGCGTGTTAATAAACAGTTTTCTAATTGCATCTTCTAACCGTTCAAGAAGACTGGTCGGGGGGGGGGGGGGACGCACCTTTACTGTAAACACTGCATTTCACCTATCGCTCTGCACTGGCATAAATGGCGAACCACCTTTAATTGTGACGTAATATCCTGCTTCCGCTTTATTTGGCGGTGTACAAATAATTATGATAACAAGTAGAAAATATCCCTCAGGTCTCTTAAACTTGAATAATTTAAGACTCTCTGGGTGTTTGCGTAAATCTTTCAAGCCTTTGCTACAAATTAGTTGTTTGTAGTGCAACATTATTTGTGGTCTGAACTACATCTGTTATTAATGCAAAACCTCTGAAGCTTAAATAAAGCATGATGCAAGGCTGCATTGAAAAAATTCAAATCCTTAAAACCAACGAAACAAGAAAAACCCATGTAAGGTGTGATACCAAACACAAATTGTAAGCCACGTGTGGTTCATGGCAATGGGCTCTGGCGTATATGAGTTTTTCTTGTTTACCCAATTTTAAGGGGACACATCTGTTTTTTTAATGCAGTTTCAGAGTGTGTTTAGTGTACGTTTCGTTTTATTGTTGTTGGAGCTTAATTGTCAGAGCGTAATTGTTAAAGTGTTATTGTTGCCAGATGGCGGCTCACGTAGACCGTGTCTTTTAACTGAAACCAGCTTATACGTGATTTCAGCATATTGGTGTAAATTCCCCATGCGGTAGAAATCTTTGCAAATCGTTTGAATCAGGTGTCTTGGGTCCAGTAACAAAGAAAACGTCAACACGAAAATGTGGGAACGTGTCCTTCATGGAGAAAAAGTGTCCTCAATAACGTTGATTTGTGTTACTGGTGACTAGTAACTAGTAACTAGTAACTTGTCCGCAGGCTCCCATGTTAATTCTCATAGGGTATAACGACACGTCTACAGCTCATTAGGGAAAGTTGCCGGATCTAAATTTCGGCAGACAGGTAAAGCGTCATATGGGGAAGTGCCTTTTCTAAAATGAAGGTTGCAGCTAGAAGCACATGGCCCTGAAGTGGCTCGTAAGTGCAAAATTATTGTTGTAACCATTGTTTGTATTGTCATTCAACAGTAGATTATAACATGCTTAAGTGTTGCACGCTTATCGTTTCAGTATTTATATTGTCAGAATGCACTGTTTTTGCAAATAGGTGGTTCACTAAGAGACAGAATATCTTTATCTTTTATTGCAAAGGTTTGGTCTTTTTTTTTACGGTACACGAATCCAAACCCGAATTATCTGCCCCACCACGATAAAAGGGACAATTTTACTGGAAATAAGATTAGGAAACAAAAGGCACATCGTCAGCACATGTGGGAACGTGTTCTTTATGGAAAAAAAGTGTCCTCAATAACGTGACGCGGACATTTTATTTTATGTAGACTCACTGTTCTTGCAGTCTAGTGTAAGTGGCGAGTAATTTTAAACAGCTGGCGAGTTGATTAGTTTTAGTAATCTTCGTCTGCCACCAGAATATTAGAACTGTATGAACATTTACCATTTCGTGAGTTTGTAGTATGTGTTCATGATTGAATGATTAACGTTTACCCACCCCCCTCCCTCCACAAACTTGACGGAAAGGACTCGTCCATCTACCAACCAATCCGCCCTCCATAAGCTAAAATGGAATGCGAGTTAGCTTGACGTCCCAACCGTGGTATAATAATTGTTATTGGGTTTAAATGAGTAGCATCTGCTAGTCTTCAAATCATGGGTCGGAATGAAACCGAATTATCGTTGGGAACATATCTTGGCTTGGTTGCTAAACGCATGGTTAACAACCGACATGAGTAATGTGGTACAATAAGTGCGTAATGTTTCAGTATAACATGCAATGAATTGAACAAAAGAGTTTTACAGATTACAGATTTTAATAAGAGCATTAGGCCACCCGCGCACTGAGTGACTTGGCCGCGCGGCCAGGTTGCTGTAGCCAATGGGAATGCGTAGTGCGTGGTTTTACATAAACGGTAAGCATTCTCATTGGCTGTAGCGACCTGGCCGAAGGTTCGAAGCCATGCGCTCTATAACAAAATACAGTACTAAATGCAAAACGTAAAATGTATAATATGTATAATGTCCACAAAACACAAAACAGAGTTTTATAATAAGTAGTTTAATAATAAAGGCTGAAGAACCAGTGGTGTATGCATGGCTTCAAGCCGTGGTGCAGACACACTACGTGTCACTGGTAGCAGGCGCAGCAATCAGGTTACGTGCTCGGAGTCGCGCCAACCGACCGGGACCAATGACCTTAATCACGGAGACTCTCTGTGAGCTTCAGTCGGCTTGCTGTTGCGGATCCCCAGGACACATTCGTGCTCCTACGATGTCGGTCGACACATTTTGTTCCTTGTTCTGTTCCAACCGTCTTCGTTAATGTAATTTATCGCACACGAATACCATATAGACTTATATACCTGTTGTCTTGCATGTTAGCTGTAATTTATTTTTTAACGTTATTAGTATATTATTGTATTTATATACGCATTTACTACATTATTGACTCAGATTGTAAAACTTTTTAAGGTACCGCATATTACTCTATAATTGCTTTTTATTTTTTTACTTTTACGATTCCTTTTTGATTTTTTTTTTCTGCAGTAAATTAAATCCAGTATTTGGCACATAATTGACTTCTGAAGATTACAATTACTCGTCTGAGCGAGAGATGCTATAATTTCCATCTTGGGTTCGTCCATATATTACGTCACCCTTTTTGGCCTACTTTAAGACACCCACCCACCCCTTCGCCATAAATGTCACATAATTTAAAACACTCTCTAATAATTACGTCACCCCTTTGCAATCACCCCCGACCCTGTGTAATATATGAAAGTACTTTACATTTGCTTATAATTAAATTTATTGTATTTTTGAAATGTTTTAGAGTCCACAGGTTTAAATCCTGGAATTTTTTTCCGTGTGTATAAATGGAATTGCATCTGAACTATTGTTTTCCTCAACAATATACTCCAACAATTAAGGTGATGTGAACACCAAAAAGTGATGAAAGATTGTGACGTCGTATTTTGGAAACACCCCAAACCACCCCTGTATCACAATGTCACAGTAAATCAACCACCCATCCACTCACCAGAGTGAGATGCAATATATGGACGGCCCCTGACACAGCACTTCCTGAATATGAATGGGATGTATGTGGTGGCCACATACAAGCGAGGGTGTTGCTAGATAAAGGACAAGTGGGTTTAACCATAAGGGGCGGCCGTGCTCAAAGGCAGCGGCGCCTTATGTAGACTTTATTAATGCACGCCACCACTGGCCGTACATAAACTGCAACAATGAGGCTCAACGCCAGCTGAGAAAGTAGCTGCATTCCTCGCTCCACTCCTTGCTCGCTCCTGGAGTGGAGCGAGGAACGCATCTTCTATCTCAGCTGGCCTTGATGAGGCTACACATCATCGGTACCTTCCTAAACCACTGAACAGAGCGAACAGAACGCACCACTGTTAGAGACAGTTTAGCTCCAAACTTGACGTCGTGCGTGCGCAGTAACGTTGCGTTAGCCGTTTAGTGCCTTATTGCAATCACAACTCAGCAAAATCAACAAGCTCAACAGAGCACTCGTTACGTCATACCTTTAACGTGACCAGACGTTGATAATTAATTGGACCAGGCTAGGCTAATGGAAGTGTCCAGGCGCGAGCAATGCCAAATTGCAAACCATCTCGGGGTGGTGGTTGCCAGTGGTGGAGCTTTTGAGCATGCACAGTTTTGCCGGAAACAGACTAATCGCTGACGATGGTTGACGTAAGCAAGCCACGTCAACACGGCTATAGTAGGGAATGAGCTGAACTGTCACCAACAGTGGTGCGTTTGGTTCGTTCTGTTCGGTGCTTTAGGAAGGTACTGCATGCCCTAGTTGGCAAGAGCAACACTAGAGGTTGGGGGGTGCGCTCCAGCATTCCAATGAAACAAGCGAACACCTAAGCGTGCAAGCGAATCCAATACAGATCTTTTTGAGAACATCTGATAGCTCTGCCACTGCATGCGAGATTTGCTGCGAAATAATAAAAGAACCGACCGCTTTATTTAAAAAAAATAGGACATTTTTCATCATTTGTAATTATTTTCTGCTTTCTGCATTCTGCATGTTCAACTGTGGAATGCAGACCATAGTGTTTGCAAGAACGAACGCTTTAGGTCGATTCACGGTAGGAGTGTTTTTTTTTCTTTTTAGTAGCTAAGTTTCGAATCATTCCTTGAACCTTTCTCTCCGTAAATTCCAGAATTTCCAATCCTGAAATTGACAGTTTGTTAGAATTCCATACTTTTCAAGGCCGGAAAAAAGGCGTATACCGAAGCTAAAGACTTTTCCAGCTTTTCCAGACAGCGTACGAACCTGCGTGTACTACACCATAAATGAAATATCCCCCCCCCCCGCCCCTCCTTATTGGAGGTGTGGTCCAATAGCGTGCGAAGGAAATGAGAGTGGTCAGTTTACAGTGGCCGCAAGGAAGGATCAAACATCAGCCTAGGGGTAATTTAGCCTGATGCGGAAAGCACTGGTCAGACTGGGCAAATTGCCGTTCCTGACAATGGACAGAGCCGCAATTGGCTCAAATGAAGAGAGGTCGGACCACTCTTCCCCCTCACCCACCTCCCCTCTTTCTAGGTCTTCTTTTAAGGCTATTCCCTGACACTTCAGCACGTGTCTAGCCAACGTTGTTGTCACATCGAGGAACGAGGCAAAGAAGATGAACCGAATAAACTAGAGGGGCCGGCTCGATATAGGGGCAAACAAGAGAAAGTGACTGACCTACACTGACGTCGGTATCGGTATCGGATCGGTGTCGGCGACAACAACACCAGCCGATATCGATATTAGTTTTCGTCTAGAGAACGTCTGTAAATAGCGTCAAAAACTCGAATTTTCAATACCCTTGGAATCCTTTGACCTGAAGATGTCACGTAAACCAAACCGCAAATGCGGTACCGCACGTGAGCACCGGTGCTTAACCGGCAGCGGCGACCTGGATTAAAAAGAAATTCAAATGATGTGCATTCGAGGTGATTTCAATAGTCCACTTGGAATTATCACTGTTCTATCCTCGTTCTTCAGCTGTAGGTTTTTCGTTGAAAGTAGTGAACGAGCCTAAATTCAGTTAAAGTAAGAAGACTCACCAAACTGTTGCCAGCAGGCATGGAAAACTTGCAGTGTCGCTTGCGTTTAAAAAGGATGGGAGTCGATCCTCTAGAACCCCGAAGTCTAAAGGTAGACCTACTTTGGTGTGTAGGATTATTCGCGGGTTCTTACAGTGAATCTCCTTTTTTTTTTTTTGATTTTAGCCAAGACCTTTGATCTAGATTTGGGGTTTGTTTAACATCGCTCGAATGTGTGGCGCATCTTTGTACTCGTGATCATTGTTTTAAGCAACTTTCGGCCTCCAAACTGGATGGGCGATGTCACTGTTTGCCGTGAGAGTAGTTCCAGTACAAATTCTGACTGAAGAAACAGTCATTTGCGAAATCAGTTAACAACTATTAGGACATTTAAAATTTTGAAAACCTGACTCCCATTTTAACCCTTAGGTGCATCAACTAGTTTATGGTACTTTTAGTATTCTGTACAGCCGTACCGGCTGAGAATACTATTGCAACAACTTTGTCCGTCCGTCGCTTTTTTAAACTTCACAACGGTACCAGATATTGACGACCATTGTTTACAATGTTAGATTCAATGTGAGAAGTTAGTTAAATAACATGGCAAATTAAAACATCGTTACTTCCTTATAGCTAATAGAATTCTTCCACGTAACTAAATTAAATAATAACATTTGATCGTCGAATTAAAATCCTAAGGTAACACTCAATAAAAACAAATGGATTTTAGCTTCGTTTAAAATAAGTCTCGTCACATTGTTGCATGAATGAATAGGCCTACCGTCGAACCAAATTCTCCATTAGGCCTATCTGCTATATACTTACGAAATTAAAACTGTATTTTTAAAATTCGGCCAAAAATGAAAATTAGGCCTAACATCATGTTACCATGGCAACGTCAAGTTGCTACGAGTCGCTATTGGCTTCATCAACAGCGTCTCATTCGTCAGTTCCCTACTACCACTGATCTATTTACGCTACGTTGCGCGCTGCGTTGTAACACTGTAACTGTGTGCCTGTAGGCGCACCGTGTTGCAAAAATCAATAGGCTTACTATACAATCCATATCGCCGTTAGCTGGTACTTACGAAATTAAAACTGCTGGTTAAAATTAGGCCTAAAAGCTGACAATTACGTCTAAAATGTAAAATAGGCCTAAAAGCTAACACATTTTTAACCGACAATGTGATGGCTACTGCTTTTAGATTAGTATGATAGAGATAGCTGTTGTAGTGTATGATAGCAGTGTGCGCCTCAACATTGGAAGTGAAGAAACTGTACAGAAAACCGGTGCGACTAGGCAGTCGCTGTATAGCCGCTTGTTTAAGTACCATTAGGTCAGTCGTGGGGGTTCGAACCAGCATTCACGTGATTTGCAGGCAGACGATGACGCTGACCACTAGGCTGTTGCTGCTTGCGGTCATTTGGGGCCTCCTCTCAAAGCTTGTGTTGAGAGTTGAGTATGGCAAAACCGGACAAAAGAGCAACTTGCCCCCCAAAAAATAGGGGAAGAATGACAGGTGTAAATAGGAAAAGAATGACAGGTGTAAATAAAGGCATACATTCAGAGGCCAACAAAAAATATCGATGTCTAAAGATCTAACAATGATCGGTCCATATTGAGCTTGAAACCTAGGAATCAGCATTGTTTTTTTGTCATAGTTTTAATGGCTTTTTTCATAATTTTATCTACCAAAAGCGAAACCAAAATAAGGAGAGGGTATGTACCCCAATATGCGGACTCTTTTGCAATCAAAGTCACGTAATTCCATGATACAAAAGGGGGTGCCTACGGTGAGAAAATCTAAAAAAATATCGCAATTTTAGCTAAGGTTTGAAGATTGAGAGCATGCGTACATTAAACATTAAAAAATTCCCACAGACGGCATAGCACACAAGACGAAATAATTCATTGCCACCAAAAAAAAAAAGTTAAAAACAGGAGCACACATATTGCATTGTGACGGCTTGGAGGAGAATTTTAGCTAAAGCGTTGAAACTGCCTATTTCAATTTCAGCTTAAGTTATTAACGGTTGACGGTTCCTGTTTTGTTATTTTGTGAACATTCGCATGTTCCTCAGCAACATGGCAAATGGGGCGAGGGGGCCTATCGGTCAGCATGTCTGTCTCATGTGTAAGAGGTTCCAGCCTGTCCTCAGTCGACCCTGGCTTTTACGGGAACGTAAGGGCCCTGTGATGCCTCGTTCTCGTGTCGGCTGTGGCATGAAAAGAACCTACGTAGTTCCGATTGGAATTATCTAGCAAAATTGTCCCTCTCTCTTTCTGCCAGCATGGCTTTGACTGGGAGCGCGACAAAACGCCGAAGCAACACGACGAAGGTTGCTATGACACTTTTGCGTCAGGCAGGGTTACGTAATGATGAAGTAGAAGTTGGGGTGATCGGAATGGAATCTGGATGACGGAGATGCAGTGTTTAGAGGGAAGAGGAAGACGGGTGGTAGAGCCAGACTCTGAACTGCTTCAGCGTGTGTTTCGAGGAGGCCTAATCAAGTTGATGTGAAGAGTTCAGTAATTGCAAAATGTCGTGCAGAGAGGCATCCATTACTTACAACATGGTTACAGAAGTGGTACTGATGGTATTCTCCCGCTGACTGACGCGATCGCTGTGCGGCTTCTACAAGCAAATAATAATTATGAAATCGCTCTCTACACCAGAGAGAGGGGGAAAAAATACATAGATTATCAGCAGGTAGCTTGACAGTGAATGGTCATCAGTGCCGGTTGATCGATCCGCGCCAGGTCCATCGGTATCCAGCATACGTATCGGATGAGGATGTGGCTAACGCCTTTGTTAATTCCGGGATTGTACAGTCGGCGCCGAGAGCGAAATCTGTACTAGAATGAATGGAGTACTATGAAACCTACTGCAGAGTTTAGATCGACAGTTTCTGTGGGTGACATACCAGACACAATACAGGTTATGTGGCATGTTGACACTGTTGGCCTGTTCTAGTCAGCTCTTGTAATCCCGAGGTGTAATTTTGTAGGAGCAAGTCTTGCAGTGGTTGGGGCAGTCTACACCTGGAAGGTGCTTCAAAGACCAGGGCACCTTTGCAGTGGCCCTGCGTAGCGAAGAGGTTCCTGCGCACTGATAATTCCCAGTGATTGGAGAAGGATCAAGGTGCCACGGACGTGGATACTCTGGTACTGAACAGGCAGGGACAGCAGTGTTGCTGAGTCGAACTTGGCAGACGTTTCTATAACTGTATGCAACAACGACAATATGGGGGTCAGCGGGGTAGCAAGAATCGGTGACTCAAACGGTTAGATATCGGATCAGGGTCAGTAACGGTAAATGTCTGGGATCGGATCGGTTAAAAGTGGTACCGGTTAAACTCGATCAAGTACTACTTTAAGCCTCAATGCGTACTTCTAGGTATACATTCCGCAGCGACATTCGGACTGCATTACAAACAGATAGGTGCAGACGGTACAGCTCAGCGCGACTTTAATAAACAATAAAATGAAAGCCTGCATCTTCGTACATTATAAACCAAAGTCTCATAGCAGAAATGAAGCAACCGCAACGACCCCCGGAAGGGGAACAATGAAAACGTGCGAGTGTGTCAATTCTTTGGCTTGAAGTTTAAGCTGGGACGTTGTTGCCCTGAAAAGAAGTTGAAATTGGCACATTGTTGCCTCGACTAACAATTTGCTCTGCGCGGTCATCGCAAAGGCATGTCTTAAATGACGTCATGTACGAAGGACAGTTATTTTTCGCACGCTACTGGGAGTGGGGAGGGGCCTGAACGGGGAATGCCCGTTGGTGGGGCAGTGCTTATGTTAAAGCCACTATTTGATTACGATATTGCTTTGCGGAGGAAGAGTATTGACGGAAAGAGGGATTGTTACACAAAGAAATATTGACTGTTGCAGTGAACGATCAGGCTGCACCGAGCAAATACTGGGAAACAACCACGGGTCAAACAAATCCCGGGCGAAGCCGGGTACGATGCTAGTTATTGGATAAAATCAAGTAATATCACGCCAAAAACCAGAAGTGTTAATGTAGTCACCAAGTTCGATAGCAGTACAGCTATTTAAAGTGGCAGTATCACAAAACCAAGCAAAGTCACCAGCTTTATCCCAGCCTGTACTTGGGCATGTTTATGCATTATTGAAATACGTGTTTCCTGCCTTACTAGTTTATTTCGTTTATTTTTAGTTTTAAAACTATTTTACTGGGCCTTAAGTCATATGAAGCAAACTTAATGCTCATTTAGCTAAACCGGCCAAATATGAACCTTTTAAAAAGATAGAACTCCACTAGGGAGAAAGGAAGATCCAAGGATTTAAGCCTTTGATCATGGTTGGGGGAAGGGGCGGATGAACCAGATATTGTGAGGAATAGACCAGAATACATCCCATAGATAATGAATGAACCTGGCAATGTCTCATACAGTCATGCTACCCTGTGACCAATATTGACATCAGCACAGGATCTAATATTGAAAAAAAAAAAAAAACACACACACCCTGATCTCGATATTCGCTTTTAGTCACCTTGAACCCAGTAAAACACTATTGAACTTGAATCGACGATAACTTGGGAATCAAGCGCGGTAGAGATATGTGGACTGGACCATTTTAAACTAAAAACTGCGCCACGACTTTACGTCTAGCTTTTAATTTTTTGATTGGTGAAGCTTTAATTTTTTTTGTTGAATTAATAGCGTTAACAAGTTAAGAAGATAATATCAAAATCTCTGCACATGGTGGTAATAGTAGCCACTTGAACAGTGCTATGGTCGTTCAAAGCAGTGATACCACACGGCAAAGTAAATTCACCAGCGACTAATGCGCAATTAGTTTACAATTTGTATCCGGCGATCAATTTAATAATTAATCTCTACTTTTGCCGGATTAGCCTTCCCAATTTCGATTGGAGTAATGCGTTGCCCGTTAACTTAAGAAGTGGAATTTGCCACCCTTGAATGGTTGCGTCCTTAACTTTCCGCCCGATATTGATACAATTTGGATTTGGATAAATTTCGGCAGTAAAGTTTCGATGTAACCAAATTTCACGAAAATCGCTTCAATACAATGCAATGCAATATAATACAATTCAAGTTTCAGGGCTACTAGATTTTTCACCTACAGCCACTGTAGACAGTATGGTGGCGCTGGGGGCAAGGTGGCTTGGTGATTAGCATGAACGTCTCAAGTGCTAGAAGTCCTGGGTTCGAGTCAGACCTCAGCCACCCCTGGCATTTTCGGGTAGAAAAGGGCCCTGTGATGTGTCGTGCTCATGTCGATTGTGGCATGTAAAAGAACCTAGGAATTTCCGATGGGATGTACCTAGCAAAATTGTCCCTCTCTCTCCTTCTTGCGCCATGGCTTCGGCTGGGAGCGCGTCAAAAGCTAAAGTATGGTGGCGGTAATACTGAAAGTTTCGTTTTCGGAATTCTCGTTTTTCGGTATTCTAGTTCTGCAAATCAAGAAGCCCCTATTACCGTACGTCCGTATACGAATGAAATAGTCATGCTGAAAATACTTCATTCCTACGGACACACGATAACAGGGGCTTCTCGCTTTGCAGAACCACGCTCTTGTTCAAGAAAGAATGAAGTGAAGTGAAGTGATGTTTATTGTTCGCAAGGTGAATACAAATTATGCAATAGATAATAATATAATTATTATTAAATAAAACTTAAGCGTATAAAATACGGATGTAAGCCTTAAAAAACTTAAAGCCCT
>JAHWFP010138889.1:0-16736 GCA_023313725.1 Lithobius niger
ATTCTTACCGCAATTCTTGTGTTTAGTTATTGTGTAAGTGATCCAAAAGTCAAACATGCATGTCAAAATGGATTTAATTGCCCTTTAAAGGCTTTATTAGCCTAAACGATACAAAATACAATGATGAGCTTGTATTACTTACATTAAAACGATTTAAAAGTCAAAAAAGCAGTATTTAAAACTAACAAAAACGCACGAACATAGATGCAGGTCAACTATCACTGGCCCGCAATCTCTAGATTAACGTCATTATCATCATTCAACTTTCACAGGGCCACTTTCCTACATTTGGAAAGTTTTCATACGACACTCGTAACCCTAGTTTTATTAAATTAGGATGAAAAGTACGGTAAGCCATCTTTACACACTTAATCGTCTTGAAAACTGCCAACGTTGCCTTACCAATGGTGTCACACTGTTTGTTCCTTACCTTATTCTGATCGCCTACGCAAACTTGGGCTTTCCTCCATTCGTGATCGTTTTCATCGTGGCCACATGATACTTACCTACCAACTTATTCACAATCTCCGTGATGTGGACCCTGTTCTTTCCCTCATTCCAAACTTCATCTTTACTCGTGGCCACCCTCTCCGTGTTTCTGGCACTGTCTCTCGTACCAAACTACGCTTTCACTTTTTCACGGAAAGGATTGTCAACCCTGGAACTTCCTTCCTCAAACTGATGTTTGTGGTCCTTCACTCAACGTTTTCAAGTCACGCTATGACGCACTTGTTGTTTAACTTCTTTGGGGTGTTGGGTGGGTGGATGCTTCGTGCAACATCAATCTCAATCTCTATTCCTATTTCTGTTTCATTCAATTAACGTGACCCGGATTCGAAACGGTGAACCAGTACGTAACCAGATCACTTACATATCAGTAAAGGCGGTATGGCAGTGATTTGGAGACGGACTGGTTGGCCGATTCGAATCCGGATCACGTCACTCGAAGGAAACGTAAGTGTATAAAGGAAGGTGGCTTACTCTACTACGTAATTCTAGTGTATGATTTTCGCTAATGAATTATTTACAACGTTGCGAGTTTAATTCCGGATTTCAACGTTGAAATTATACCACTCCAGCAAGGTTGCGCTGATGACGTCATTTGGTAAATCTGCCAAACCGAAAATCCACATGACGTCAAATTGTAATGAACCATTGTCACTTCAAAATTAATATTCATTGTTAGTTGAGAGGATGCTATTTGATCAATCGTTGTAACACTATATGGCTATGAATTGTCTGTACGTAATGTTTACGTCAATATTGTAACGGCTCGAGCTCGCTTGGTCTTCTGCCTGGTGCTCCCAACAATTAGGTATTAACATAGAATTCATTCCTCCACGAAACCTCTAAACGTCTTACATTCCATAGGTAATTTCGGCAATCTTAATTAGAAATTTTCCCTCTTTGTCCTGTTTCCCCAAATTTAAACTCAACCCAGACCAATCGTGTTGTTGTTAGTAATACCAACCCTTACCTTTATAACCGAACCATAGACGAAAATCCGCCATCATTTTAGCTAACCCAGAGTAAGCCTAACATTTGTGGCATTCTACTTTAGGAGCAAAGGCATGAGTCGCCCCCATCAATCAGGCGATCCAGAACTTAACATCACTCAGTTTGATTATTGCAGATTTTTTTAAATTGGTTTCGTTCTTTCTTACTCTGCTTTCGTTTTCTTTCATTTTGGTTTCGTTTTTTTTTTTCAATTTGCTTTAGTTGAAAGGTAATTTGATAATTCTTAAAGTCGAAGCAAACTAAACGGAGAATAAAAAACGTTATTTGTAGTAAATAAATTAAAATGCAGGTTAACACTTAATTGAAAGTTTACAAAATATTCAAAATAAAAAAAAATATAGTGTTATTCGGAAATAGAAAAAATAAAACAAGTGAAATATACAGCGAAATGAAGATCATGAAAAATAATATAATTGAGAAATTATATAATAATTCAAAAAATTATTTTTCAAATGTATACAAAAAATAAAAATAAACAGAGATAAGAGGGCATCGATTAAACTTAATTACACCAAAATACATGCTGCCAAGCTGGAACAACGTATATGGAAAACTAAATAAAAAATGGTACGTACCTGACATTTGTAATAAAATGACAGATAAACTTATGAATTGTAGTACAATAAAATACTTAAAAATGAACTTGAAAGATGAAATAGTTCTAAAATAAATGTTTCAGTGAATTTGTAAAAACTGTATAATGTTACATTAGATTAAGATAAGATTTTTAAATAATGTAAATACACATAACTGTAAGGATATGTACATAATATGTAGGCCTATATGTACATAACGGCTAGGGATAACATGTAGAATAAGAATGTTGTAATGAATGTGTTGTATCATGAAGCTCACACAAGCTGTCTATGAACAGCTTCAAGCACGCAATTGTAAAATATTGTATTTGTAATAAAAAAGTTATTATTATTATTATTATTATTATAACGAAAACTGGAAACATTACAACCATGTTGAAAACTTGATTACCAAAATTAGACAAGTTATACCCCTACTCTACAAAATTAGAAGTTATATTGATAAAAACGTGAAAAAAGCGCTATATGAAGCCTGGATCCTTTCAAAATTTGGGTATGCTTGTATTGTCATAGGTTCTACCTCGGATAACTTATTAAACAGACTTCAAAAAACATTAAACAAAGCACCAAAAGCACTTTTTAACAATGCAGCTGACAAAACAAAAGCAGAAATTTTTAAAGAAAACCAAATATTTACATTAAAACAATTATACACCTACAGTGTCATCACACAAAGTTTTACTACAGCAATAGCAATAAAATACCTGTTAATAGACCACAAAGGATTAATAATGCTTGGCTCCAAACACCAGTATGGAGAAACTCTTATGGCAAGAGAGGAATGAGTTTTGTTATTCCTAAGATTTTTAATGACATTCCACTTATCGACAGAAACATCACTAGACGGCGTCGAGCAAAGCTCAAAGACGGGGGGGGGGCCCCCCCCCCCCAGAAAGGAACCCAAAGGGATTAGCCCCTCCAGGCATCAAGGCGTGCCTTAAAGCAAGACAGGTTGGGTGCAGAAACAACAGAGACAGGCAGAGAATTCCATGGGTTGACCACCCGCTCACAGAAAAAGCGTTGTCTAATATTGAGCCAGGATAATTTACATACTTAGTACATACCTAGTACATACTTAATGAGAAAACAGATAAAAAGCTGGATATTTTTAGGAAGGTAGCCCTTATTCTTGGCAATGTGATTTTAAATAAACATGTAAATAAATTTAAGTAACTAGGATTTGTCTTTTATGTTTTTTGTTCTTCGTTCTGTGTCTATGGTCCCGTCTATGGTGCACATACAAGCATTTATTGCTTCATGCTCCTTCTGTATACTATACTGAATAAATTACTATTTTTTATTACTATTATTATTAATGTTTATGGAAACACTGTGTTAAAACTCGCCAGATACACACCAGTTCTTTCTATGTTTTTTAGTCACCGTAGCGACTTTTTTACGAACAATTAAAAAAATAATAATGAACTGAAGTTATTAATGCTACTTTTTCTACTTTGTTCTCTATTATGCTAGCTATTTTTATTTTTCTATTGTTTGAGTCTAATGATTTTGATATGAAAGAGGCGGGTAGATTAATGGCAATCTTAAACTTTTGTATTTCGAGGAGAAAACTATACGGAAATTCACCACTAATTTTGTCAAGACATATCGATAATTCTTCTCTTAGAGTCTTCTGGTCCAATGCTCTTGCGAAGATGTTACGTGATAAATAATGGCTTTAAAATCCGTTGTAAATCACTACCATCAAGGCTGTAACGCGCACATGATTTGTGCTAGGGAGGAAAACGCGGAAATGAATGGTTAAAAGTCAAAAGTGGCACGAAGAATTAATGTCAGAAGTTTTAATGCATCGTCCCATTAAAGCATGCTGCAACCCAGAGTTTGTTAAACCGTCAGTATCACCTAAACTCCGGCATTGATTTTGAATATTTGTTACGAAGGAAAACCTTTGTAATCCTGGAGCTGGGAGAATTTGCTATTTAGGCGTGAAAAAAACAGAAAAAGTAAACGTTACAACACGATTTATGCCAGTATGTTTGTAAATTTGCAGGATACAAGCAATTAAGTTTTTTTGTTACAGAGAAAGAAGCACTGCAACTGATTAACAAGAATAAAAAGCCAGTACAGAACACATATAAAAAAACAAACGTCGTTTCGAGGATACGTAGCACCCGTTTTCAAGTTCATTAAAAATCAGCAGTCCAGCATCGTAAGTACAGGACACACACAATAAAATACTTCATTCCAAAGCAAAGCATCGTTAAAGACAATTTAACATTAAAATTTAAAATAGGAAAAAATTAACCCGTAGCCGCCTAGATACGAACGTAACGCCTTCAACGTATAACAGCGAAATACTAAGTCCCAGCGTGAGCTTTGTGAGGGGTCCCCGGGTACCCTGAGCAAAGCGGGCAGTCACAGCCCAGTGGTCAGTGTCGTCGGCTCCAAACCAAGAGAATGTCGGTTCGAATCCGAGAACTGACCAAAGTACCATATATTTAAAAAAAAGGATCTGAACTCTTTTTCAGGTGGTTATGGGTTATACAATTTTCATTAAAAAATTGGGGTCTTAAAAACGTTGATCTTTCACAATTTATGAAATGTTTTCAATTCTTAATGTGTTTAATTTCGGTTTAAACTTAACAACTTGGACTGGTGTAAGTGGAATGAAAATTTCCCTTCTGTTCCCTTAACCTTGAAAACAATATTGCAAGTTCATTTGGTTTAGGGAAGGTAAGATCAATCTGAGAGGTGACGAGACAGACAGACAAGTTTATACACTTAAAAAGTGAAGAGGAACTTGAAAAACTTAAAACGAAAAATGATACAGAAATTGGAAATAAGACTGAAGGACTTTTACAAATGAAGCAACTGGAGGAAGAACTTAATACGTTTAATGAAGTTTATGATGACTTCACAATGTTAAGAAATGAATTAGTTGGTGATGACATTAACAGCAATAATTGAATACATGTAAATATTCGCAGTTGTAGGAAGAATTGGGATAATTTCATTAATGATATGACAAATTGTGAAGTTGTGTGGGACGTGATTGCAATTACTGAAACTAACATTAGTGAAAATGAAGTTATAAATTATAGTATTGCAAATTATGAGCGATTTAACGTAAAAGCAGGAAAAACCAAGAGGGAGGGGGAATTTTACTATTCATGCAAAATGAGAAATTTAACGAGGTCAAATGTGAAAATATTAGCATTGGAGAAAATGATGCTTTAGATGTTGATATGATTTTTAATGATGACAAATTAAATTTTTAATTATTTACCGGAAGCTATCCTCTAGTCGTATACACTTCACGCAAAAATTAAAACAGATACGAAATGAAAAAAAAAACAAGACAGGGAAAGCAGCATAATTGTGATTGGTGACCTAATTTAAACATTTTGAAAGAAACACAACATGAATGTGGAAAAAAAATATTGAAAGATTTGAGATCATGTGTGCATATCTCGGATATAGCCAACAAATTTTGACAGCAACTCGAGAAGAAATCAGAACAAAACAAGATCACAAAATCATGCTTAGATTTATTGTGTGTGCATTTTTATTCGGCTTAACTTTTTTTAAATGTTTGTCTGTCAGCAGCCGTGTCTATGATAACGTTTAATATTTTGCACATCCTTTATATTCCGTATTTCTGGATTTAGTTAGAAAGGCAATAAAACGGGGGAAGGGGTTTAGAGATATTGACTTTCAAAGACCAAAATTAATCGATCATCATTAGCTCGATACCGTTCACCGTTTTAATCGCTCTGCGGGGAAATTAATCAGTAACTAGCTGTACCCCCGGCGTAACAACCGCCGGTCTAGCCGGTTCCCGCATACTTGAGCGAAATACTGTAGTGGGCAGTATGGAATGAAAAGGTTGCCCCCTGCTTTCTCCTCCGAATCCCCCTGCGGCCTACCCAGTTGTATGGTCTGATTTTCCCCCATGCTCCCAACCCCTTTCTCGTCCCGCACCGCCTCCCCCGGGATTCCCCATCCCCCTCCCCATCCCTGCTCCCCCTCCATTTGTCCTCCTGCTGATTTGTCTTTTTTCAATGGAGGACGCTCAATTGCCCGTTTCTCCGTTCTGACACCGAGCGCAATAACTCCAACAACGTTCGTGCATGCAGTGATTGTTACTGAATCAACTTTGAAACTCTTCAAGTCTGCTCTAAGAGGTAGCATTATTAAAGCTTCGATTGTTACTGATTGTTGCAGGCCACACCCGTTTGTTTGACATTGTTGGTCGCTTGCCCTCTTTCATTGTAGTGCATAATGATGAATTTGCTTACCCAACCTAAGCGTATTATATATATAGATTAATGTATAATTAAAAGACTTGACACATAAAACGACATCCAAAATCACGCACATCACGTCTTATATCTTACAATCAAAAAATATTTTGTTCAAAAATTCTACGCTTTAGGTCTAGATTTAAGTTTGAAAAGTAATAAATCTGGGCAAGGGCTTAGGGACATTGACTTTTCAAAGACCAAACTTAATCTGTCAGCAGCACTAGCTCGACACCGTTCTCACCATACTAATCTCTTGACAGGGAAATTAATCAGTAAGTAAGGTTTAACTAAACGCTTTACATATAAAAGGACATCCCAAATTACGAGCATTACGTCTTGGATCTTACAATCACAAATTATTTCGCACATAGACTCTGTGCTTTAATTCTATATTGAAGTTAGAAAAGCAATAAATATTGCGAAGGGGTACAGGGTTGACTTTCAAAGACAAATATTAATCAGTCATAATTAGCTCCATGCCATTCACCCATACTAATCACTCTGCAGGGAATTAACCAGTAATTAATGTATAACTATAAATACTTTACAGATAAAACAACATCCAAAATCATGCGAATCACGTCTTATATCTTACAGTCAGAAAATATTTTCCACGTACATTCTATGCTTTATTTCTAGATTTAAGTTAGAAAAGCAATAGAATTGGGCAAGAGTTTTAGGGATATTGACTTGCTGAGAGCAAACTTAACCTGTCATCAATAGCTCGATGCCGTTCACCATACTAATGTCTACGAAGGGAATTAATCAGTAATTAAGGTATAACTCTACAGATAAAAGGTCATCCCACATTACGACGTCACGTATTAGATCTTACAATCACAATTTTTTTTAACATAGATTCTATGCTTTAGTTCTAGATTTATTCTAGAAAAGCAATAAAATTGGGCTCCCCAGTACTCCCACCACTCAATCCGGAAACGGCAGTGAGAAAGCTATTAGACTGAATCAAGTTAGGTTGGGGTTTGGGTTGGACTTACGTAATAGGTAGCCTCCTGCATAGGTTGCCCTTCGAGGTGTAGCTGTTATTTTGCTAAGCGAATACGGCAAGGCTACCTCATCCTCAGCCTTACTTACTACAGAAGAGGTCGCTAGTCAGGACACTAATCGGGATAGTGTCGGGACACTAAGGGGTTTAGGATATTGTCATTCAAAGACCAAAATTAATCTGGCATCCTTAGCTATACACCGTTCACCATATTAATCTCTATGCAGGGAAATTAATCAGTAATTAATGTATAACTAAATATTTTTCACAAAAAAACCACTTTCAAAATCATGCACGTCTCGTCTTAGATCTTAGAATAAAAAATCAGTCAGTTTGTACATACACTCTATGCGTTAATTTTAGATTGAAGTTAGAAAAAGTAATCAATCTGGGCAAGAGGTTTAGGGATATTGACTTTCGAAGACAAATATTAACCTCTCATAATTAACTGGGATGTTGACTTTCAAAGACCAAACTTAATCTGTCATCATCAGCTCGATACCATTCACCATATTAATCTTTATGCATGGAAATTAATCTGTAATTAACGTATAACTATATACTATACAGATAAGCAATATTCAGTGGCAGATCTATTGACATGACATACATAAAACGTAGACTGTAAAAGTTTGATGAACTTAATGGAATCGTTCTATGCCGAATGACTTGACATGAGCCGAGATGGTGAAAAAGATGGTGAATAATTGTGCTTGAAATATTAATTCATGCTGTCTTGTAACCCCGTATGTCCGGTGTGGACTAATACGCATAATATTGTTCAATATTAATCTACTTAGCCGAGATGGTGAATAAGATGGTGAATAATTGTTTTTGAAATATTAATTCATTCTGTCTTGTAACCCCGTATGTCCGGTGTCGACTAATATATGCATAATATTGTTCAATATTAATCTACTTAATCTTTTAAGTTGCAGTATAAAATGTTAGGTACACTCTGGGTGTCAAGTGGTGTAAGTCTGTAGATAGATTACCACACTTAATTTTGTATCAAATAGGGATTTAAACTTAATGCATTGCAGACCTTCCTGTTGGAGGGGTGTGTCTGATAGTAGTTTGAGTTGCCACATCATTTTTCACCCTTTCTGCAACTGTCCTGTTTGCTCGTACTGTCATTAACTGTGTACTTTAGCACTAGCATGTTATTTTACTTGGGTACTAACATTAAAATATTTATTTTTTCCTGATACTCTTGCTTTGTTTCTTAAAATCATTTCGGTGTAATGTGGTTCGGGCTCGTGTTATTTTTAAACGAGGTGTTCGAGTTCAGGCTATGTGAGAAAATGCCTTACGCTGTCGTAGTGCTATTGTTCACGGGATCAGGGCATTGTTGATCGCTGTTGTTGTTCTCAACACGCTGCGCATCAATTGCCACGAAAGGACATGGAAGGGCCTATTTAATTAGATGGTGGTTAGGTTTAGCAAGGCTGACACCATTGTTAATACGTATAAAACACACCAGTGAGACCAGTATTCGCATACGGCTCGGAGGTCTGGAATCCACACTTTAAAAAAAAGGCATCCATAAACTCGAAAGTGTACAGAGAAAATTAACCAAGTATTTGTCTGGTTGTCATGGGTTATCTTATGGCCAACACATGGTTAACTAAAGCTTGAATCTCTAGAATTCAGGAACCACGGTATTGACTTATTTACCTGCTTTAAATTGATTCTTATGAAAATATGCCTGGGTGAGGGCGCACCTCTTATTGAAGTTCACGCTGGCTGCACCAGGGGGCATGATTGGAGGTTTGACTGGAAGAGAGAGACAGTACAAATGGTTGGCACTACTTCTTTCTTTTGCGTTTGGGTCATGCGTGGAATGCTTTGCCCCAGGAGGTAGTGGCTTCGAACGGTGTTTATGTTTGTAAAAGAATGCTTACATTGCATTTGAGGGATGCAACCTACGCTATCGCTTGACTCAGTTTTATGCTCATGTACCTATTATATCCGTGTACTTTTTATCTTTGACCCAAGTTTTATACCCATGTACATTCTTTACTGCTACAAGGTTAGGTTAGCGGTGTACGGTAGTGGTGTCACTGATACCATGTATATTCCTTTTCTTAATTTTGAAGAATATTTTATTATTATGATTATCATTATTATTATTATTATTGTTATTATAATAATAACAATATGCGACAATATGTATGTGAAAATAATGATTTAATTGAACTCACACAAACTATCTACGATAGTTTCGAGGGTTACTATATGTACCATATTGTAATTGTAATAAAGATTATTATTATTATTATTATTTAGTTTTGATATCTTTTAATTCATGTGACGTTTCATATGAGGAAAACGTCTTCTTTTCCGATCTTGTTTTTTTTATCGTGCTTTTGTCCCTAACATTGAAATTACCAGTGTATTTAACTGTAACTTTGCTGTCCTAAACGTAGAGTTACTATTCGACTTTTCTATATTACATGATTGTAAAACACATAAAGGTATTCTAGTATTTTACGTCTACGGATTGAAACATAAATGCATGATACTTGTACATGTACAGAGTGTGGTAATGGAAGTTTGCCACACTGTGCAGCCGGATGATTAGATGAATGATGAAACATGTTTTGGATGTAAGATTAACGTTGGACTCGACACTTGAGATGAACTATAAGACAGGATACGCTCGAAGATGACCCTTACTAATTTAACACAGGAATCAGAGTTGACGCATATTTTTTCGAGCGCACACCTCTTTGGTACTTTGTAATCATTCCAAAACATATAAAGCAATGTTGGTATAATTGCTACAAATCGAAATTTTATATTAATTTCAGGTAAGTTGGTAGTCACATGTATTTATTTCAATGGGGAAAATGTCACAACTTCAGGTACCATTATAAAAATAATCTGTTACACCTACAGCTTCGAAACTTGGTAGGGTTGTAAAATACATCATTGTGTAGAGATTTAGCTAGAATTATCTAAGTTATGTAAATAGTTAGGAAAAATGTTTTTTTTATTTAACATTTATATGTTTAATTAATAATGCTGTTATTACATTTTATACATTTTAAAAACTCGAGTGTTCCACGGAATACCATTATTGTAGTCACTTATGTACAGAACTACCTAAGGAAGCTCCTTACAAAAATTCAAGATTTTCTGTCCAATAATTTTGTGGAAAATGGTACCTAAAGTTTAAAAAAAACCTAATTTTTGGCTATGCGCATTTAAAAATATTTAATAATATTGCCACTGGTACACAGCAGCCTATAACAACGTATTTTTTTTAGTAAATTTAGCTGATCAAACAACGTAAAATGTTCATTATAAAGCAGATACTTCAGACTGACTATTAAATTTTTTTTTTAAATTGATATTTTGCCAAGTTACCCTACCTAGTTACCTTAATAAAGTGACAAATGAAACTAAATTTCTGTTAATATTGAAACAGAAGGATTTTTCCCACCATTAAAAGAAACGCAGGTAGCAAATTTGACTCATCAGGTAGCAAATTTGACTCATCGGGTAGCAAATTTGACTCATCAAGTAGCAAATTTGACTCATCAGGTATTATAAGGTAATAATATCATTATTACAAAGTAAAAAAAAAATGGTTCTCAGGCCCTACCGCATCGATTTTTTTGTAAGAAATAAAAATAATTGACGCGGCATTAATTAGTGACTGTTGCAAATCATATTAGTCTGATCGCTACTGTTGTATCAATATTACATAATCCGCTGCATCAAATAAAAAGCATCGCATCAAATTATTTGTTGGGGGGGGGTTCTGAAATTTGATCTATGCTTGCTTTGGATAAAAATTTCCGAAAAATAGCTTTTGAAATGCTGTGTTGAAGCAATCTAGCCATTCTTTTTTTTTTAATGTGAGGATCGAGTCAACACCTTCCCCTTGAAGTAATATCTTTCCTTCACTAAGAAATAAAAGCTTTAACCACTATTGGGGGGGGGGGGAGATGAGGCTTAATGGCGCGTCGACAGCTTGGTCATTAGCGCCAACCTCAGTCACAGTGCAGTCACTGTTTGGATGAATTTCTTTTGGAAGACGAACTAGTCGTGACATACACTTGTGCTGGTGTTCGTTTTAGTTCCGGAAACTACAGAAACTACAAAACGGTAATTCGGGATGACGTTAGTATCGGTGCAAACTGAATGGAGGACAAAAAATTGAACGGGATTAGGGAATTTTAAGCCGGATTTAAGTGTAAGTCAGCCATTTGAAAAAGTCAAACGCACCTATGATAGTTACGATTTATTCGTCCAATAAAAATTAATATGAAGAAGGTTGTTTTTTTGTTTTTTTTACCACAAAATGTGTTAAAATTTTTTTTAAAGCCTCATCCCTCTGTGCCCGAGAACCGAATGTCTAAAAAAAAAAAACCTCATCCCTCCTCGTCAGTTTTCAACTTTTTTTGTGCCTAAGAACCCCTTTTTAACTTTGCATGGCCAAATTTAAAAAAAAATTAACTGCGGTTTAAATAACTAGGCCTCCCTCTCAAAATGTTGCCTTCATCGTTCTTTCCACATTCAAGTGCCTCTGTGCGAACCTTTAAAATAATCAATAGATATGATTTGAAGATAGCCATAATTTTTAAATGAGTGTGATTGTACATCCACCTTTAGAGAAAATAATGAATTTTTCACTCAGAATGAACTCGAGGAAAGGAAGCATAACAAATGCACGCGCAAATGGAAAGTTGGTGTTATCTCGAATACATACCAGAGGTTGGAGGTCTGGTGATGGAGATGGTAAAGAGAGCCGGCTCTTTGCGCTCCGGTGCGATAGCGATTTCACGCATTGTAATTATCTCTAATGGGATGCTTCAGGAAGTCTGTACCGTGTAAGGCGGCATCGCCATCGGAGAGCAGGTGTATTTTACCTCAAAGTCCGGGCTTAAAACTCCCTCAAGGCTCGAACGCTGGAGATGGAGCTTCGACTGGGGAGCATAAAGGAGACAGTCTAAAGCTGAGTGTTGAATGTTTAGGTTCTACAACAACTTCCGTGTAGAAATAGAGTGGATTTGGGTCTATTTTTTTTTTTTGGTTGCTAAAGTGGGCAAGTCGGATCGTTACTCGGGTTTTGCGAATTTTGTTTGTCTGTGGAAAGACTAATTTACAGTCAAGCTGAATAATTGGTGTAAAAGAGGCCCCTTGGCAGATATATGTCCACGAACTCGCATGAGCTACACAAGAATTTCACTTGCAGCCGGAATTTTTGCGGGCCCTGCTGGGGGAATTTTATAATCCATGATGACGTCATTCCAATATGGCGGCTACCAAGTAGGCAGCTTGCACATCATCTCTCTTTGTTTTTTTTGTCTATTGAAGTGTTTTTATTGTGACCAAGGCCGGCAAAATTAGGAAAGGAAGTGTCCATAGGCATTTACATGCACGTAAGTAAAATTACCTAATTTCATGCTTTATTGTATGTTCCATTCGTTTTCCAACTAAGGTAAGGGCCTTTAAAGTCTTTGTTCGCCCCATCCTTGAGTATGCCAGCCCGGTGTGGTCCCCATCGTTACTGGGTGATATTGACAGACTTGAATCTGTCCGACGAAAATTTCTCAAAACGGCTCTCCGGTTTGCGGAACTTGTCTTAATGCGAAAGGTTGGTTTGGACCGGGCTTCAGTCCCCTTGAACTTCGGAGACTCCTTGCTGACTTAAATCCTTACATTTAAGATTTTGCATGGTTTCCTGGCTGTCGACCTGCCAATTTTCGATCCCAGTCCGTGTGCGATCACCCGTGGACATTCTTTTAAACTTGCTTCACAGGCGTCCAAGCTCGAGTGCCGAAAAAATTTCTTTTGGATCAGGGTCATCCGCGCATGGAATGCCTTGCCGAGTGAGGTTGTTGAGGCGAGTTAAGTTGACCGATTCAAATTTTTATTAAATTAAATTTGCCGTAGGACATTTTTAAAGCGGTGAGAATTTGTTGCTTCACTTGTCCCTTGACTTTTTTCTGTTTTATACTTAACCTTCCCTTTTATGGACTGGTGTTAGAGGGGTTCCCCCTTCCAGCTCCAAACCCTTAATGTGGTTAAACCTGTATTTATTTATTTATTTTCACTTGGGGTGTGGCGCGTAAACAAGCGTCCCTCTAGTGACTATTGAAAAGTGTATGTTAATATGTATATGTGTGCACGTTAAATCTGCCTATGGACGTTTCCTTTTGGACGTGTCAGTATGGCTTAAGCGGTAGGACTTCGGTCTCTGGTTTTAAAGTTCGTGGGATCGATTCCCCACTCACGCAACCTGGCATTTAATTCTAAAAGGTAACGTAAATAGGTTTGCATCCACCTTTATTTATCTTTTACGGCGACCAAAACTCTTGGGCTGGCTGAAATTTGTCGTTCATGTTAGTTGTGGTCGTACCTCCCTCAGGGAAACAGCTTTCTACTCTAATTCTGCCTGTCTGCAGGTCTGTTTGCCCGACACCGAACTCAACGACTATACTAACGTATTAGGGGACTGAGAGTTTTACAGCCATAACCGTAGTTTGATGTTTGTTTGTAGTTGCTTTTAAGGGGCGCAGACCTAGATTGGGATATCTGCTCCAATCCCCACCCCCATCGTATTTTGATGGTTTCGTGCATGTACAATAAGAATGAAAGTCACGAGTCACGATTTCGGGTTTACTGTTTTGTGAGGGATGCGTTGTGTCATTACACAGTGACATACTGACAGTGTAATGAGGCATTTTACACATCTATTCCTGATTGCAAATCACTACCTAACCGTGATAATTTGTCAAATTTAGATCTAGATTTTTTGGATTTGACAGGTGTACAAGCTAACCTTTACCTGACATTTACCTTTTTGCTGCATGGTCACGCAATTTGGGATCCCATTTTTTTTCACAGTTGCGGCAAGATGGGACCGGAGGCCATAATTACAAACCTGTGCTAGATTCAACTGCTCTAAGTTTTTCTTTATTACTAGAGTAGTTGAAGTAAGAAACCTTGCATCGACGTCGTCAGTGCTGTCTGGGATATACGTATTGCCTTTGTTTTTCTCCAGTTAAATACCTGCACTTTAGATCCATATTTCTTGGTTCGTGTTTGTAGGACATTTATAGTTGGATTATGAAATTATATTGCAATTTCTAAGCGAGGATCATTAACGGGGGTCAGGCAGTTATTGTGACAACTAATCCAAATGAAGTTTATATTAAAGGACCGGTCATTATTTATCGCCGGGGAGGGGGGGGGAGGGTAAGGAAATTGGCGAGAGGGTCATAAAATTTGTTTGACCCTGTCAAATGGAAGGTCATAATAAATATTTCAGGTCCTGTCAAGAGGGGGGGGGTCAAAATCACACTGTTTACAAGGTTTTGAATCTGTTAGTACCAATACTCTCAGTATCGTTTGTAGAAAAGGCTTGGTACCTGGTTTCCTGGCTTTTTTCTGTCTATGAGGAGCTGACTATATTACGTATGTGGACATACAAGCAAATAGTGTGATCATTATACTTATTGCTTCAATTTCGACAAGAGATGCGTGCAAGGAACATTTTATAGAACATTTTTAACCCAACGTGTCTTTTTGGTAAAAAGGAGGCACGTTTCCTTACAATAATGGAAACTGTCAGTGTGGAGAGCTACTTAATTTGGCTGCAGCACTAATCTTGGCGGCAGGAAATCAACGAAAAGTGCATTTTTTCGGGGAGGGGGGGTCACAATATTTTTGGACCTTGAATGAGAATCAAGATTTTTTCAGGGTCTCACAGGGGGGAGGGTCATCGAAAATTTGGTGGTCATTTCCTCCTGCTCCCCCCCCCCCCACCGTCTTAAATAATGAACGGTACCTAATACGATAGGGCGAGTTTGTTCACTCTTTTTCCGGCATCGCTGAAAAAGGGGGACCAGGTTCAATCTTTTGTATTGAAAAAGAACGAGGGTGTTCATTCTATGCACGTTACCAGTGAATATGGGCGAGCGGCCGACAACGTGAAGGGTGTTTGCACGGTAGCAATGAAAACGGGCGAGCGTGGTCATTCTTTTCACGGTACCAGTGAAAATGGACGAGCAGCCGACAACGTGAAAGGTAATGTCGATTAGTAGTAACAAGCGATCGGTAACAAACGAAATATTATGACATGAATTGTTCAGGGAAAACTATAGACAGTCATCTTCTGGGCTCCAACAGAAACAAACACCCAAATGCAACAACAATTTAATCTAACTACCACACTGGGGCTGCGTGACAAGATGGCGACTTACTAGACTAGCTAGTGTTACCTAGCACGATACATGGTGAACCGCGTTTACCGGACAAGCAGTTTCGCGATATAAGGTGCAGCCAAATGTGATACTTCCGCTTTGAGATTATGGGATGGCAGCCACCATGATGACAGACGTGGAGTGCAAAATATTGGAGAAAATCAAGTTCGACGAGTAGGGTAAAACACTCATAGCTACAATTAAACTGTGATACACTTTGCAAAATTTATTCCAGCACTGGCAAAAGTTTGAACTAATTTTCCAAGCTGATCGATTTTATAAATTGAGGTTTACATAGTTTTTAATATCTACAGCGTTTTCACATCTGTGGCAATCTGCCCAATATATGCATTGCCTTCGTCGCACAATATAGGAGTGATTACGACAGAAATTGTAATTATGAAATGTGTATCTCACGCATCAGTCGCATTCAGGCGTGAGCAGAGGCTAGAACGGAGTGCAACAGGTGCCGCCATATTTCTTCTATTTTTTAAAGTGTTGTTTTAATCTGAAATTGCTGTCATGCTCTTTATTCATGTATTATTTGTATTATGTAATTATTGTAGCTCACACAAGTTATTAATGTAACTTCGAGCAATGTAAGCAATAAACTTATTATTATTATTATTATTAAATAATAATACCTGGCTACAAAAACCAATATGGAGAAATTTATATGGAAAATGAAATATGAAAATCTGGTACCCATATGCTTCAATTTGATTCCACAAGAACTGCGACAAATACAAAACAACTGTGAAATGCAGCGTAAAATCAAAAAGTGGTTAACAAAATCACAATAAGCAGCCTTTACATAACATATGTTACATGAATAGAAAAAATATAAGATATTAAATGGATTAAATTAACTTAAATAAACTGTATATGAAAATTGTAAATTGTGTATGTGAAATGTGTTTTTTTTGTAAATAAGTTATGAAATGTTTTCTGTAAAATATATCCTTGTAACAAGAAAAATTTAGGAAGAACCTATAACAATACAAAAAATATAACATGTAAACATCTTGCACATACAAGTCTGAAATGGAATTCGTGCCAGTACTTGTGTATTTTTATGTACCTGTACTTTATTATTATTATTATTATTATTATTATTATTATTATTATTATA
>JAHWFP010138889.1:16836-27784 GCA_023313725.1 Lithobius niger
ATTTTTAATATGAAAATTTTAGCAGTTCTTTAAAACAACTATATGCAAGGAAGTAATTCATAAAGAAATGTGCAAGGATTAAAAATTTTTCACCTAAAAGGCAGAACACGTGAGCTGTAAATATGCACTTTAGATCTTTCAGTTAATAGTAGAATTTTACTGCCTTATAAATTCTCACGTGTTTACGGCTTTTCCTGGTTTATTTTGCTCTTTTGTGATGCGATCTTGATTTACGGTCAGTGGCCTTTGTTCAAAAGGGACTTGTTGCATTCGAGTCTGATAGCAGGCATTTTCATTGACAGGGAAAATTCAATGCCGAATGGAATTCTTAAGTGACGGAAGGTATCATTAACAGTAGGGGCGGGGAGAGGTACAAAAAAACCCACGGATCGTTGGCTTTCGAAACACGCACAGCTTCGGGTTGCTGAACATGGGTATTGATCTAACCATATGGCCATCCCTCGGCCTGCATTCCAGGAAAAGTCGAGATTTGCTTCATGCGTTTAGGTCACTCCAACGACCGTTGTTACGTAGTAATGGGGATTGCGTGCCGGGAATACCCAACTGCTCTTCAGTCGTTAAACACACCATCAACTACGAATTGGGAAAGGAATAGAGTAGGATTGTTGATTTATAAGTGAGAACTGAACACATATATTTAGGAAGCCGAAACTAAAATAGTAGAATTGTTAATTCGTAAGTGAGAAGTGAGTTTATATATCTAGGAAACTCAAAATAGAGGAGGCGGATTGTTAATTCGTAAGTGAGAACTGAGTGTGTGTATTTTGCAAACTCAAAATAAAGTAGGAGGATTGTTAATTCGTAAGTGAGAAGTGAGTGTATGCATTTAGGAAACACAAAATGAAGGAGGAGGATTGTTAATTCGTAAGTGAGAAGTGAGTGTTATTTAGGAAACACAAAATAAAGGAGGAGGATTGTTATTCGTAAGTGAGAAGTGAGTGTATGCATTTAGGAAACTCAAAATGAAGGAGGAGGATTGTTAATTCGTAAGTGAGAAGTGAGTGTATGCATTTAGGAAACTCAAAATGAAGGAGGAGATTTGTTAATTCGTAAATGAGAAGTGACTGTTATTTAGGAAACACGAAATAAAGTAGGATTGTTAATTCGTAAGTGAGAAGCGAGTGTATGTATTTAGGAAACTCGAACTAAGGAGTACGATTGTTAATTCGCAAGTGAGCAGTGTAAGTATGTATCTGGGAAACTAAAAATAAAGGAAGAGGATTGTTAATTCGTAAATGAGAAGTTAGTGTATATATTTAGAAAACTCAAAAGAGGAGATTTTTAATTCGTAAGTGAGAAGTGAGTGTATATAGTTAAGAAACAGGAAAGGAAAATAGTAAGACTGTTAATGAAAGTGAGCGCCTATAATTAGGAAACAGGAAGGGAATAGTGAAGGATTGTTATACCATGGCCCAGCGCTGTTCACCGTGACGACATAATTCCTTATATGGTAACGCGTTATCGGTTATCAGCACCAGTCGAATGTTTGCACAGCATGCTGGGAGACCAATCTCACTCAGGAAGACTGCATTTTAATCAACATGGCGTCCCTTAATAGGAGTATTCCAGCGAGTAAACCAACGGCCGGAAAGAAGGGCAAAGTTCTTCGTAGTCAAGCCAGGGAAATCGTATGGAATGTTTGCAGATTCTTTGAACAACAAGGCATCTTCACTGCTAAGGATGATTTCGAAGTACAGACTGGATTAGCGACCGGTGTGTCAGAACCAAGGCCAGCTGAGATAGTAGCTGCATTCCTGGCGCCATTCCAGGAACGCAGCTCCTGTCTCAGCTGGCTTTGATCAGAACCAACTGTTCGAGAGATCGTCCGTAAAGTTACGAAGCTACGAAGTTAGGAAGTCAACGAATTGGCTAACAGTGGATCATACTTGTTATTCCAAAATTTAAAAAAACGACGAGGAAATTTCAATGCGAAGGTTCTCGAGGAGTCGAGATGCTCAGTGGAATGAACTACGAGTGTGTCTGGCAAGTAAAGGGAGGCAAGGAGACGTGCTTTGTATAATGACAAGGTGCACAGTTAACGTAACTGATCGATAAACACAGACATGCTTATACCGCACACTGATTGGCTGATGGCTGTCATGTGTGTATGTCGTCACGGTGAACAGCCCCTGACCCGTGGTATAGTTTGTAAGGTAGTTTAGTTAGCATATATATTTAAGAAAACGGAAAGGACTGCATAGGACTGCAATAATTTACAAGTGAGACGCGATCGTGCATATTTGGGAAACCGGAAAGAAAAAAGGATAGGACTAAATTTGTAAATGAGAAGTAAGCATACACACATACGAAGACGTAAGGGAAATAGTACTATTCTTAATTTGTAAGTGAGAAGCGAGCGTATACTTAGAAAACCACAAGGAAAATAGTAGTACACTTAATTAGTAAGCGAGAAGTGGATATGTAGGTTTAGAAAGTCGTAAGGAAACATCTAGCATTGGTAACCTGTGAGTGATAAGTGAACATAGCTATTTAGGAAGCCAATTTCTGTAGGAAATAAGTTTTGAATAAGATATTTAACGCAACCCTCACTATATCTTAAGCTTTGACATAAGGGCTCACACGCACTAGGCACACAGACCGCGCTACCAGGTCACTGCAGCCAATGAAAATAATAAGTGCGTGGTTTCATTGTACATAAACAAGAATCATGCTCATTGGCTGTGGCAACCTGGTTACGCAGCGTGGTCACATAGTGCGAGTGGACCCTAAATGGTAGACTATATCATAGAAAAATTAAATTGCATGAAGTTGTAGCATCGCAGCAGTCTTAGTATTGCAACACCAGTATTGTTTTTTTGAAATCCAACTCTTGGTGTTTTCATAAGAGCACAGTGCCTTGCTAAGTCTACTCTAATGTGTGCGCGGTGTATCTTGAGTCCTGCAAGTATTTTGTGAGCGACTACGTCTTCCTGGATGGGGTGGCTTTAATCGATGGCCGCCATTGTTTTTTGTAACCATCTTGGATGTCAACAAGGCACTCTGCTACCGAAAACGTACAATCGATTATCTATGTTTGTTCTGCGGAGAACTCAAGGTAGGCCGTGGTAGAGTCGGATTAGGTTACCTGGTTATTTAGCTCAAGTTTTTATCCGAGTTACTGGGTTGAGCACTTGATGCGGAATTTTGAGTCAGATAATTGTGACTTTTGGTGACTAGGATAGCTGATAACCAAGTAACCATAACAAAACTGAAAGCCTAAAATGGATGGAGAGCATGGTTTTATTGGAAATATTAAACGGGACTGGCAAAAACACTGGTTATTGGAGAAGGCACTCTAGGTTTCATTTTCGATAAATTCTGTAATAAATTTAGGAAACCATCTTCTTTGCTGACTTTATTTAAATTTACTTGTTTTAGTTTGCATTAGTTTTGACAGCTTTTGTAAACCTTGATAAAAAACATGCTACATTTTTTTACACTGGGTGAAGCCAGGTCATTATTATGCCGCAGATCAGTCCGGTCACTGGGTCCACCAATTTTCGGGTCACCATAAAAGTGACCAGTATACAACTCTGATCTCCTTCAAGGGAAAGAAATTGCACTCTTATCGCATCACAATTTACCACTACTCCAACATTTCTTAACGTGATACACATCGCCAAAGGGTAGCTTAAGGGATGACATAATGGCGGAAAGGTGAAATTTTGCTGGTTTTCTATAGCACAGTTTCGCCTACCAGAACATCTCTAGTAAACGACTCAAAGGAAGTGAATTTTAAGTTTTTCTGCTCTTAGAAAAAAATATCGCTGCAACGGTTTTCTAGAAACCGTGCTAGTAATGCAATAATAGCATCAGGCTCTGTACAATTACACTTATTACTTTGAACTGCCACAGTGTCATTACTCAATTACGGAATGGGATGGAAATAAGTTTTTTAAAGTTTTAAGTTTAGTAAGTTTATTCATCCGACACAAATTACAAAATTAGGCACAAAAACAAACACTCATTCCACAAGAGCTGATGCTCGCGTGTGGTTTGAGAGCAGCAGACAATAAAAAAACAATTAAACTGGCACGTTTGCAAACAAAATCAAAGGATAGGCACCAAAAATAAATCGATATTGAAATAAACAAAAAAAATACACCGAGATAAATATATATATACGCAACAAGTTTATGAAAAGGGAGATAAAAGCAGAATACAAAGAGGAGTGAAATATGGAAATCAATCTCAAAGAATACTCGAGTAAAGCCAAACAAACAAAATTTAGTGAAACCAAAAAATAAGAAATAAAGACCCAGAAACCAATACCAATAATTACCCTTACCAATAATAATTTTCTAATATTGTTTTTATTACGAATGAGGGCCGACCATGGCTGTTTGTTGGTGATCTAATATTATGAGTAAATAGGCTTATTTAGAGGATGAACTGTTGGACAGTTTCGTACGTAATCATAATAGATCATTTGTATTAGCCTTGCAGTAAAAAAAAAACAACCTCCTCCTTTCAGTTGAGCCTAATTGCATCCATTTATGTTAATTAGTGCTGGTACAGTAGCAGTTTAAGGCCGACTTCATTAGAACACACAAATGTGTTCCGATCAGTCATCTCTGTTCTCCAACAAAATATTAGCAATAGTATTGGCCTAATTGGAAAAAGTACTCATCCACCTTTCAGATAAACCTGTTTAATCCATTTAGAATTATTGACGGCACAGTAGTAGATCGAAGTTAAAAATAGTTAGGCATACAATTCTGCGATTATATAGATAGCTACAGACCATCGGTGGCCATTATTTGTTTACTACGGCAATTCCTATCGTACGTAGTGAATTTTTTTTGGAAAGAAAAAATCGCGTTATAAAATTTATTTTAGGGTCTTTGCATTGTCAATAAAAACTAGTATTATTAAAGCGTTAAAGAACACAATATATGGCGTGCAAGATGTAAAGAAAATTCTTAACATCAGTAAAACAAGAAAAAAAAAACGTATAAGGCTGAAAAGTAACCTGCACGTGATGCCAGAGCCGAACGCCAGAGATAAAATTTATGTTGGTACCATATCTTAAGTTTTTTTATGTTTTGTTTTACTGATTTTAAGGATATTTTCCAATAATCGTGTTAAGTGATATTTTCGTAAAACTCTAAAAACGGCAGCACGAATGAACATTTAATGAATTATCAGGGAGACGGTAACAGACAGAGCGAGCACCTGATCAAGATTTGTTCACCTTACACTGAAGTGTTTTTCATACCTTGTAGCTACTCATACCTTTCATACCTTACTCATACCTCATACTCATACCATACTCATACCTCATACCTTACTCATACCTTTTCATACCTTTGTAGGCAGTTTTTCCGGTAAAAATCGTTATAAACGTTTTACATCTATCACCTGTATTTTCCAGTTCAATGTTAGGCTATTATAAACTTTACTATATTTTTCCACCATAGTACTACAGAGTGGTCCATAAAGTACTGGAATAATATAGGCCTAAAATAGGCCTAAAATAGGCCCATACTAGGCCTTCACAGCTTGTGGGCAGGGATCTCTCGATCTCTCATGTCGTACGGATTCTAAATGAAACAAAATGGGAAAAAAGGAAACAAATAATGTCTCGGATTCCCGGATTCTGAACGAAATTTGAAGCTACTTTAGGCCTATTATAGGCCTATTTTAGGCCTATATTTTTCCAGTACTTTATTGACCACACTGTATATTTAGACGCAGTTACCATACATTACCATCATAAATTTATCGTAAAAATGACTGGCTATCAAATATTTTGAAAGTAAAGAATATTATTATTATTACATAAATTTTAGTCTTTTCTGCATTTTGATTTACTTCAGACTCTGGACAGTGTTAAGTGACACTGTATATGCAGCCATTCATTGAACTATAAAATGACTTTTTTTAAAAAAATCTTTTCCCATTACGAAAAGACGTGAGTAGTGCAGTAAAAAGGTGATTTTCTGAGGCACAAAGCTGCCGCAATAACATGCAACACGTTCATTATACAGTTTCTACTATTGGTACTAGTCTTCGGCGAACATTAAAAAGAACATAAACGCCCTCATAAAAATCTGAATGATACGAAAAACCCCGAAGAAAGCGTATGCAGTACTTACATTAGAATAAAAAAAACCCTTCAAGAAATAAAATAAATTGGCTCATTGCCTCCATATTGGATTCGCCAACGGTGCTACCAGGAGGTTATAAATGCTTACACGCCAGTCGGACTTGGGAGTATCTGTGTTGTAACGCCAAGTTTGTATTTCACCACTTGTCACAAGTTCAGGTGAGCGAGAAGCTACAGCTCGTGTTTCCTGCATTGTTTTTCGTTTCAAGATTACCCATTTAAAATAGAAGCTGTCGACCAGTAAGATTAGAGCTTTTTTTAGGGCCCAAGCGACAGATGTTAAGCGGAAGTTACCACCATCATTACCATCATTTCAGTTCTTTTTTGCCGCATGAGGGTGGACACCGGAGAACCCGGGGAAAACCCTTGTGCAACGGGTGTGAAACAACCGGAAAAAATCCCGTACATATACACTTCCCATCACTAGGATCGAACCCGGGTCTATAAGAAGCCACGAGATGTACAGCTGGGACCAAGACGCATATCGAATCAGACTCAAGGATACCCGTTAATTATTTGGAATAACTTAACCCGAGTTAGTGGTTTCGACCCCCTCCATAAAAGCATTTAAAAATAAATTTGACACTCGTATCGCAAATGTTGCACCTGAACAAATTGTTTTTACGCTTAAATTAAATCTTGCGTGTTCTTGTGCACTGCGAAATTATTTACTGGGTGGTTACAGTAAGGCTACCGATAGGTTATTATACCACGCGCATGGCTGTTTGCTGTTACGTGCATATCACGTGACTTGGCTAGTCTAATCAGACGGCCCAACAGCCGTTGTTCTCGTTCGTCATTGGCTAACTCAATGGTGACGTCACGGCAAACAGCCATTGCGCACGGTTTAAGTGCTCTGAACGCAAACCATAAGCGCCGGTGCACACGTGCGGTCGCCGCATTTGCGGTTTGGTTTACATGCCATCTGTTGGATACTGCACAAGTACCTGCGTCGACGTTGCGTTACCGCCCGCCGCTCACCCGCCGCAATTCCCCCCGTCAACACAGCGGTACCGCAGCGTTAAAAAAACGCAATTGCGTCTCTGAGTACCTTGGATGACTTGAGCGGTGCACACGTCCGCCGTTTACCGCAAAAGCGTTACCGAAAATGGCGTCCAATTTCGAAGAAATAGACATGGAATTGTTTATTGGGGGAGTAAAGAACTATCCTGAAATATGAAATGTTGCTGCAGAAATGATTGGGAAGTAACTAAAGAACTTATCCGAATTTTTTAGTTAATGTGCAAGGAATGTATAACATTTTCCCCTGGTATGTCTTAAATTAGTACATCAATGTACCAAAATTCGTCGCATTGGTTATAAAATATATTTTTTGTTCACGAGGTAGGCGAAAAAAGCAACATCGTCTCATTGGTTTCAAACTATAATTTTTTGTACACGAGGTTAGGGAACCGAACGCGCACATACGTCACCGAAGCGGCACCCCAGCGTCAACGCGCGTTAATAAAACGTACGTGTGCATTGGTTGGATGCGTTACCGCAGCGGCGCCGCAGCGTTCAAAAAACGCACGTGTGCACCGGCGCTAAAGCTCATTAAACTACTGTATATAAATTGTTACTTTCTTATTTATTTTTATACAGTATGGCATGCTAATTTTTTTTATTATAGCAACATCTTTTCGTGAAATCTAGTCTATAACTTGTTGACTTGTATAAATTAATTTGTACGATATCATAAACTGTAAATATTGCGCCCAAAATAGTAATTAGGCACGTACGGTCTTGTCTGTGTGCTGTTTGAAGCTTGGTGAGCCTTAAATTATGATTATTTATATAATTACATTTAAAAAATATTTATATTATTAAAAAAAAAAAAATTGTTATTAAAAACATATTAGGGCTTATGTTGGTTTACTACTACTTGTTGTTTAAACATTTTTCATACTGTAAATAGTGCTCCTGACCAAGTCCATGTCATGAAATGCCCCGCGGGTGTTTTGACATTGAAAATAAAGTTAAAGTTATAGTCCAGTTGATTTAAAATCGCAAAATATTACTTTACCATCAATGCTCAGAGGCATTATATTTTCCAACACGCGCGATATCTGGTGGGGAGCCTGGGAGCAAGACATGTGATTTCTTCACAATTGGACTTGGCTAGAGAAACAAAATTCTTTTCACGCTTCAAGGATTTTTAGCTTAATAATTAAAACGTGTTTGAACTAAACAAATTATACGCGAAATTTCCACACACATTAATTAGGTAAAAACCCACACAGTGTAATTTTAACGTACGTTTTCCGCAAAAGTAAAAGCGGTCACAAGGTCGAAAATTGGCCACGTGGGACCACGACCCAAAACTAATAGTGGGACATGGGAGTGAAATACCCTGGAGACTGCTCCTTTGTGTTACTCCCGGTGCTGCCACATGTTCTCCATCTCCATTCATAATTTAATAGCTATATTACTCATCCCACTTAATCATAACTGTAATATTTTTGTACGATATTTAAAGCCAGCAACTATTGTGTCAACCGAAGTCTAAGCAGTATCTGGTGAAGCTCGGGACTTCGCCGTGGGGCTGCTTGGGACCTGCTCAGAGCTTTACACAAAGTTCTGTGTAACCTAACCTAACCTAACCAGGTAAACTGTGATGGTCCTAAGGATGTTATCTCAATGTTGCGTCATGTATAGGTTATTGCTCGCTTTCCGAGTGCCAAAAGCTAACAATGTCGAGGGCTATTGTTATCTATTGGCACGAGGAAAGCGAACAGTAACCTATTTATTGCCCGCTTTTCGGCTCTATGCCCGTTTCACTGTGCTCACGCTTGGGTATTGTTATTGTGCGTTTCATCTTTCTTTGTAATTGTTTCGTGGCTAACAAAATGAATTCGATCGCCGATGGATTATTCAGTGATGGTACAAATGGACTGCGAAAGGCTAACGTCCTTTAAAATAAAATACAGTAAAATAAATAAGAAGACGGTGGTAACACTTTGTCTTGCCAACAAGACGGTGGAAACGTCTAAATGTTCGGTTGGTCGCTTTATCAGTGGAAGAGGTAGGAGCTGCTGTTAGCCTCATTAACAGCGTCAACAAAACAGATTTGTACGTCGATAGTTTCTGCAATGGCATGCATTTAATTTCATGTAATCGTAGCGTTTATAGAAATGTTTATTGTTCGCATAGTATAAAATATAGCCTACGTGTGCGCCGTCAATGGAAAAAAAACCTTGGCAGCTCTGGCACTCGGATTCGGCTCTTGCATCGTTTTATTGTTAGAAAAGGGCTGAGAGCTGAAAATCGGGCAATAATCCTTGTTGAGCCCATTTAATTTAGGCGGCTTCCTCTTATCAGTGTTGGCACCACTGGCCTAGCCTTCCACGAACCACAGTTAAAATTGATTAGACTCTAACTGTAACTCGAAGTTACTGATTGTAATAACACTCCGTATACGTGAACGTTTTATTGTTGATGTCATGAGCTTAGGCTAGGGTGGTAACCAGGTAAATGGTTACTCGTTCGATTCCAATGTATTCTCCCTTTACGACATTCAAGTCTTCGGAACATTAGGAATGGTTCCCTTTATATTTAGGCTTACTTGTTACTATTTTAGCATACAGCATTCTAAATATGCTTTGGCCTTTCGGGTGTCATTTAGCTGCTAATTGGAAAGGTGGGCTAGCATGCCATAATGATCAATTATTAAAAGGCTGAAATACTAAAGAATGGGGGGGGGTTGAGGCTTAATGGCGCATCGACTGCTGGGGCAATAGTCACAGTGCAGTAACCCGGGTTGCCACTGCGCCACACATTACATAGATGTTAAATAAACCCCAAATCTAGCTCTTATAATACAGGGTGGTCCAAAAAAAACTGACGACCCAACATTTTCCAAGTCCAACTTTTCTAGTTGGCATCCTTGATGGACAGGAGAGGACAGAAATCTTCCTATTTCATTAGATTTGATTTCTGTGCTTTACTGGTTCTGAGGGGTGCTAATTAAAAAAGTTGGGCTTAGAAAATGTTGGGTCGTCAGTTTTTTGTGGACCACCCTGTATAGCTGTGCCTCCTGCAAAAATAAAAAAAAACCCGGACAGGAGGATAGACTAATGACGTTGTTTTCTGTTTCTGGCTTAGCCGTAAGTAATACTTCCATCACTGTTAAGCGTATGCAGTATAACTAAACTTTCACCTACAACCTTCGTCGATGCACTATTTATTCTAATGGTTTCTGATTCCAATCCAATTTTTATTTGTTCCACTTGAGCTGTATAAATGCTCTTCGTACCACTGACGGCCATAATGAGATGCGTTGCGTTGATGTGTTTGACAGCAGCATGAATTTGACGATCTTTTGGTAATGCCCCGTCTCGGTGCAAGTTGCGCTGCTAATCAGACGCCGGCACTGGCCCAAGGGCACCCAATGCCTTTAACTACGAAAAGCGCGTTTCGACATTATCTGTTGACAACCTAGAATGTCGAAGTGTAAACATTTAACTCTATGCATGTTATTACACACTTCGATCGAATGCATTTCAGGGCGGATGCCCATTAGTTAATTTCCAGGGTCCAGGCGTACTGGCGTTTAGTTGGTCGAGACCTCATTTGAATTGCCTCCAGCAGCCTTTCGTAACTTTGCGTGCGCAGCATATTTGGTACAGCTTATGTTCGAATGTTGTTGACGCCAAACACAGTCAGATTCAACCCTATAGTGTCCGCGGCCTATCTTGAGTTCTCTGCAGAACGAACACAGCTAATCGATTGTACGTTTTCAGTAGCAGAGTGCCTTGTTGATATCCAAGATGGTTACAAAAACAATGGCGGCCGTCGATTAAAGCTGCTCCTTCCAGGAAG
>JAHWFP010138889.1:33247-43959 GCA_023313725.1 Lithobius niger
TTATGACATGTTTATATTTTATCAGGCTTGGTCCACTTGTGAAAAGGGACCTTATAAGATGTTTACATTTTGTCAGGATTAATCCACTTGTGAAAAGGGGACCTTATGATATGCTTACATTTTGTCAGGATTAGTCTACTTGTGAAGAATGGACCTTATGACCTGTTTATATTTTGGTCTTTCGTTTTTCTTTTTATTCAGTGAAGAGGAGGAGGTTGGTTTCAGACCATTTTCCGCGACTACAGTGTTGAGAATATTTTTTGGTGAAAAAATTTCTTGTTGACAGTTGAACTGTTATGTAAATTATGGGTTAAGTCAAACTGATGAAGTGGGACATTGAACAAATTTCCACATGTATTTACGCTGCGTTTGCTTTAGTTTCCAATCTGCTGATAACGTTCACGTTTAGTGGAAGAACGCTCACTGTACGTTTTTATTTACAACTTGGTTTTAGTTTATAAAGAAGATTTGTGTACTGTTTTTAAGTAAGATAAGATGGTGATTACCACATGGGAGGGAACAAGGGAGGGAACGTCTACTTACGTTTGGCCCGAAGTTCACTTTAACTTTAAAAAAACTGAAATAGGCTAGTTAAAATCACAAAATCGTGCAATTTTAAAAAAAGTGTTAAAATCTTGACAGGAATTCTTGAAATGAGTTTTCTAGTGATCACACTCTAGACAAAAGAATTATTAAGGGAGACAGCACTGACGACATCAAGGCAAGGTTTCTTCAACTACTCTAGTACTAAAGAAAAACTTATGGCAGTTGAGTTTAGCACAAGTTTGTATTTATAATGGACTCTGGTACCATCTTGTCGCAAAAATTGGTATCCAAAATTGTGCGACCACGCAGAATGGTAAATGTCTCAAATCCAGATAATCTATACCTAATTGTGATAAATAACAAAGACATAGTGATTTGCAACCAGGAAGACATTTATAAAGTGCCTCATTACGCTGTCAATGAATATGTTAATGTCACCCAACTGGTGAGTCGACCAAACCTGTCTTGCATATAGTCCAAGATAGGCCATACACATACTTTATTTGCCCATATTAATGTGGATGAGTACCAGATGCAAAGCATCTCCTAATAATAATTGCAGTGTGTCATAAATTTAAGGTCTACAGTAAGGCCTTTTGTAGCAAATCCGGACAGCATCCGGTCTGCTGAGGGATCAATACTTGGCATATTACTCTTTTTATTACACATCAGTGACTTGTCTTGTAACACCCCATCATACAACTTTATTTAAATTTGCAGATGATGTAAACTTATTCTGCCGTGCTAAGGAACATGCGAAACCAGGCAACTCTTTAAATGAGATTAGAAAATGATCTAAACTTTGACAACTTCCCATTGCTGTGTAGAAGTGTAACACTTTGAACTCGGAAAAAGGAACCAAAAAAGTAAATATTAATGTTCACGAAATTAATAATAATAATAATAAGACTTTCTTTGAACCATTTAAAAGAGCTACGTGGACATGCATGGGTCGCTAATTTTAAAAAACAAACTTAAGCAAATACGCATTAGCAAATGCTCGTCGAAATTTAAAAAAGAATTAAAAAACTTCCTGGGAGAAGAAAAAGGGATTAAAAAGAAGAAATCTGGAAATAAGGAGAATAGGGGTGACTGGCCGCAAGGGCAGTTTTCAGGGCGCAATAAGTGTGCCCTTAAATCACACGTATTAAGTTTTTTGCGGAAGATATGTAATGACGGTGACGAAACAATGCCATCTGGAAGCGAGTTCCAAACTGGAAACAGTCTCAGACCCAAAAATGCTCTCCTGCAGTTCAGGTTATACTTGGGATTTACAAGCCGAAAGTCATTTCCCCGGGTTCGAGTCTCAGTACTAAAATCAAAGAGCGGTAAATCGACCGGGAGTAGGCAGCGAATAATTTTGAAAGTAAGGATGAGATCAGCCTTCAGACGTCTACATTCGAGGGTGTCGAGTTGTAGACGTCTGAACGCCGACCTGAAGGCTGATTAATATACCACGGTGGTGACAACGTTAGAAATTTTGGAGTTTGGTTTAAAACAGACCTTAAATCTATGAAGATGTGAAGTATAAAGAAGTTCCCGTCGTGTGGGAACTGCAGTGAAGCCTATACTATTTTAGGTTCTGGTTGGCCATTCGCGGGGCTTTTTGGAAAATGGTTTGATCATGCCAGGTAAAATTCCTCTTTGATCAGACGAACCAATATGGCTACCTTATCGCTCGCTTCATCGCTTTCCCGATGTGAAAAACCTCTGAATTAACAGGATAAGGAGATTATTTGAAATTTTACACCAAGGCTCAGTACTCGACACGGATGCTGAAACGACATATTCAAGAAACCAGCATTGCCACTGGAATTTTTAAGAGAACGGTGAGACGGAGCAAAAGTCATACCGACAGCCAAAGCAAGGAGTAGGCCCAACGCTGCAGACTGACGCACATCACGGCCGCTCAATTAGTGTACAAAGTTCAAGCCACCGCCAACGTTTGTGCATACGTGTGGCAGGCGATTGTAAACAATCATAAAATGCAGATACTTCCAGTGGCCAACCCGAACCTCAAATAGGATAGTTTGCCTCAATATCTATATATATAATATTGATATTAGATTGATATTGATATCAGGTTCTTAGGTTGGGCAAGCAAATTCATCATTATGCACTATAATGAAAGAGAGCGAGCGACCGACAATGTCACACAAACGGGTGTGGCCTGTAACAATCAGTAACAATCAAAATATTGCTTTAATAATGCTACCTTTTAAGAGCCGACGTGAAGAGTTTCAAAGTTGGTTCAGTAACAATCACTGCATGCACGACCGTTGTTATTTTTTGCGCTTGGTATCAGAACGGAGAAACCGGTAATTGAGACATTTACTTCCAAACAACAAATTAGCATGGGTTAAAATGGAGGGAGAGCAGGGATGGGGATATTCAGACCACTCAACACGGAAATCCGGGTCGGGGACGGGCGAGGCGGTGCGGTACGGAAAAGGGATTACGGGGGGGGGGGGGGGAAAACACCATACAACTGGGTAGACCGCAGTGGAGTTTGGAAGAGTAAGCAGGGGGCAGTCGGAACCCTTTTCATTCCATACTGCCCACTACAGTATTTCGCTCAGGTATGCGGGAACCAGCTAGACCAACGTATGTCACGCCGGGGGTACAGATAGTAGATGAAAGTAGTATGTCATGTGTCATCATATATCAAGTAATAGAACCCGGGTCATCCGAAAGCCGTAGACATGTAATCGGACGACCCGAATTAGAGTCCTGGCCAGAAGATTAATGTAAAATTATTTTATTTGAACGGCCACACACTGGCCATCACTGCATTCCCCGGATGCTACGACGGGTGTTTCTATACATCTTTTCACTGCAGTTTCACATCTATTCAAAGATATAAGGTCTGTAGTCTGTAATGAACCAAACTCCAAAATTTCTGACATTGCCACACCGTGGTAAATTAATTCCGTGAAGGATATAACGACTTTTGGGTTACGTTTTCCCGTGTTCAAAGTGTTACGTTTCTGCGCAGCAATGGGAAGTTGCCAGAGTTTATACCAATATCCAGTCTAACTTAAGAGTTGTTTAGTTTTTCATGTTCCTTAGCACGGCCGAATAAGTTTACATCTTCTGAAAATTTAAATAAAGGTGCATCAGTATTACAAGTCACTGATGCGTAATACAAAGAGGAATGTGCCAAGTATTGATCCCTCGGCACTCCGCTGCTTATAAGCAATTCGTCAGACAAAGCTCGACAAAGATCGATTCCAAGTGACTGAAGCTTTAAAAGGAGTTTCTGATGTACACCGGATTCGAATGCTTTTGCAGAATCGATAAAAAGGATATCAACTGGGATACCACCATGGAGACATTTGGTTCATTCACTTACGGCCATGCGCACTAGGCGACCAGGTCTCTGGAGCCAATGAGAATGCTTACGGTTTATGTAAAACCACGCACTACTGTAGTGACCTGGTCGCACTGCCTGGCTGCTCAGTGAGTTTTGGCCCTAACGGTGGGAATATCCAGTAGAGGTCTAAACTAGCCCCGGATTAGCTTAACCCTGGATCTAACTAACCCTCGACGTGGGAGTTAGTGAACTGGAGAAAAAAGTTGGTGATATCCGTGTTGGACTAAGTTAGGGTTTTGTTAGCTCTTTACTCCTTAGACCTCGACCTTCAGACTAAATTAGCCCTCGATATACTTTTATTAAAATGTTGTTAAAGCTCAAGAATAATGCTAATCCTGGATGGATATCACTGCTTTTTACATCTCGGGGCTAACTACTCAGTATTAAGTTAGTCCTCGACCTAAAAGCTAAATTTTGCTTAGCCCTCAACTTATTTCGTGATGGATATCACCATTTTCCCTTGTTACCGAGCTTAACCCAATGATTAAGTTTAAGCCTCAACTGGATATCCCCACCGTTAGTGCTGTTAGTAACTGCATTAAAGTGGAAGAACTTGATATAAATCCAAATTGATTAATTCTGGGCAATAAATCCCATAAACTGTTTTTAATAATTTATTTTCCATTATCCTACATGGTACGCTTGCAGGTGCAATGTTACGATAATACGGTTTGGTCGGCGGTTTGATCGCCTTCCATATAAGTAGAACCCTGGCAATTTCCCAAACACACCACATTTTCAAAAAAGGACACCTGTCTTCAAAGAAAGGGTGAAAATAAGAGCTTTCAAAAATTAGCTAAAATTATCTAAATTTTTTAAACTAATTTCTAAAAATTTCTAAAATCTCTAAAAATTTGCTTTCTATTTCATAACTAGGTAATTTCATCGTAAGGTTTGTAGAAAAGTGGTCTACAGTGCCAGATTTAAAGAAAGCAGAGCTTCTCTAATTAAGGAAATTGAACACAATATTTTAGGAAACCTCTGTTGTTCGGAGGCATTTGTGCTACAAATTATGACGTCACAAATGCCCAATTTCTTACAAAAGCAAGATCTAACCATCTGATTTTTTTTTCCGTAACCATAATAGAATGTTATTTATTTTCGTAAAAATAGTTCTAAATCAATGTGTTTTTTCTGTAAAATTGCTAGAAAATTGCTACTCTTAATTATTTTAGGCCAAGTTGCTTGTCGCCATCTTGATGGTGTTCGTCGTCGGTTCCATCTTCCGCATGACATTGCGCGTCAGTTGGGCGATAAGTCTGTCCTCCTGTCCGGTGTTTTTCAATTTTTGCAGGAGGTACAGATGTATGACAAGATTTAGATTAGGGGTTTGAATATCATCTCTGTAATGTGTATTGCAGTGGCAACCCGGACCACTGCACTGTGACTGAGGTTGGCGCTAATGACCAAGTTGTCGACGTGCCATTAAGCCTCAATCCCTCCCCCCCCCCCCCCCTTGTCGCAAGCTAATTGACGAACTTTGTCTGAATATTTGGTTCTGCTTATATTATTCTTGGATCTATTTTTTGATCCGAGATTTCGATGTCAAGACATGCTTGCAAGTTAGGAAAGTAATACACCAAGAATAATTGTTTTCAAGTAAGAATTATTTTCAAGGAAGCAAATGTGTGCAAGACCTATTCTCATTCATTTACAATTACTAAAAACATTGCTACCCTAAATTGCTACTCTAAATTATTTTAGGCTAAGTTAGTTGTCACGAGATAACTGGCGAACTCTGACGAATATTTGGTTTGTTCTTCGATCTATTTTTCTCTCTCAAATTTGTTTGTCAAGACAGGCCTGAACTGATTATAGTATAGTGTCCGTGGCCTATCTTGAATTCGTCCCAGAACGACATAGATAATCAATTGTATGTTTTTGGTAGCAGAGCGTCTTGTCGATATCCAAGATGGTTACAAAAACTATGGCGGCCGTCGACTAAAGCCGCCCCCTCCAGGAAAATTTTTACATCATCGCATCCACTCTGTCTTGCTCTTCTTCGAAGTGTCGGACTTTACTAGGACTGGAGGCCATGCTCTCAAACTTGTTCGACCACCTTTTAAGCGGGACTGTAGAAAATATTTTTTCTCTGTCCGTGTTGTTCCGGTGTGGAATGATCTTCCAGATCGGATTGCCATGGCTTCTACTGCTGCGGATTTTCGTAGGGAGCTCAACACCGTTGATTTGAGGAGCCATTTGCACCGCCCTGAGTTCTTCTTTTTACAACAGGCTTAGTCGGCCACTCTAACTATGCTTTCATTGGTTGTTGCGACAGGTAACATTGTGTTGCTTGACTTACTTTTTATCTACTGTTTTAATTATTTGAGGGTTGATGTTAGTGGGGCATTAATGCACCCTTTCTTCCTCTCTCCACCTTTCTCTGGTGGTAAAACTTTTATTATTATTATTATATTATTATAAAACGTAGCCGCTTATAAAATATGTGTAGGACTCAATATAAACCGCGTACACAAATAGTAAAGTAATTCACCAAAACTTGGTAGCAAGTAGGAATTATTTTCAAGGACGCAAATATGCGCGAAACCTATTCTCATCAATGGGAGCAAGGCGCTATAGAGTATAAAATTTCTAGGCTTTCATCGTGTCATTAATAATAATAATATAATAACAATTTGTCACGATAGCAACAGGTGTGGCTAGGACCCTAAGATCGCTAACAACCAGCCACAATTAAAAACAGAGACAATCACATATAATGATAGAGAATGGCCAAGGGAAGGTGAGGGGATTAGGCATTGGGACGCGAATGCCTTACCACTAAGGTTAGACCTGCCAGGGACTCTAAGGCCCCCAATGGCTTCGCCAAACGTGTTCGACACGGGGCTGTCAGATCGGCCCAAGTAAAAAATAAAAGGCAGATGAACAAATGAGACAGTTAAAAAGCATCGTTATGTAAAACAAGGTATGGTTATGATAGCCTAAGTACTAAAAACAAAAGCATCCCCAAAATTGGAATTGTCACCACCTAAAAATGAATAAATCTATATATATAATTACACAAGCTCCGCAACGCAGCCATATGCAGCAGCCATCTGCAGCGCAGCAGCAAGCAGGACATACGATGCCATCTCCGCCATCTACCGACGGAACGGCAAATTATAGGAGTAGCAGCCAAGGCCCGCTGAGATAGTAGCTCCGCCCGGAACGTAACGGCCAGCAGCGCGAACATACGATGCCATCTACCTGAACTAAATTAAATGGGGAAATTAAATGGGGGCGGGGGGAGGGCCGGGCGGGGGCAACGGGGGGCGCCGGGGAGCGAGACGATGCGGAATGAGCGAGCGAAACGAGCGACTCCGCTAGTAATAAATAAAACACTTTGTTGCAACAGCAACGGGTCAGGCAAGGCCCAAGCGTCACTAACAGGCAGCCAAAGTTTCGTGGGGCGGGAGCAGACTTAATGAAAAGTGGAATCATCTGCAAGATTACATATTTAACTCAGAGGATAAGACCGACGCATAAAAATCTCTAGATTAAACGAGCTGAGGCGACTCCGAACGTATGCATCGTGTGAGAGGTTACAATTTCGTTTGCTAAAGAATTCCAAATCTTCAGAACTATACTTCAGAATTACTTCAGAACTTTACACTTTACTGCATTTTTCCGGACTTCACAGTCAGAAAGTGTAAAGTAACGCCTCCATGTCAGCCTGAAATCTTACACTAATAAAATTCTGCACGAACCATATTTAAATGACGACAACTCCGGGAAACTGGAGAACTTATAGAAATGGGAGAAAAGTGAACAAAAACTGGAAATTATTGCGTTTTTTTGGGGTGTGGGTTTTTTTTTTTGTAATTCTCGATTTATTTTATAGAGCAGCGTCATGTGACGTCATGCGGCTACAAGAGAGATAGCTGCAAGGGGCACTAGATTGAAATGGTGGGTTAAACAACGGCACTTCTAGTCAAGCCAGTGCTTTGAGAGTGGATTTCGTTGGCTTAAAAAAACGGTTATTTTCTCCATTTCCTTAAGCTGCTTAGGTTGTAATTGGAAAATAAAGATTCCACTTGCTTTAAAATGTCAGCAACTGCCAACAAATTGACAAAAATCGCGCGTTATAGGCTTAAGAAATCGAATAACATTGGCTTCAGTAAGACGCTCTTCTTTTCCCCCACCAGTGCCCCTTGCAGCTAACCCAGTAACTGGCTCCACCATCCAGTTATATACAATAATACTACGTCGTGTCACTGCCTGGGTTCTAAACTTAACAAATAACTACTACTTCCATCATCCTGCATGGCAGCAGCAGTTGCCATTCGTAAAGGCTAAATTCCTTCCTCCATGGCTAAACCAGCCAAACGTCGTCTACGTGCTTCATACGCGATTATTTACCCCACCACTACAAGATGGCGGCACGCGTTGTTCGGTTGCATTGAGGGGGGGGGGGGGGAAGATGAGGCTTAATGGCGCGTCGACAGCTTGGTCATTAGCGCCAACCTCAGTCACAGTGCATTGAGCAACGGACAGCGATGACGGGGCTCTATAATCACCGATAGAAAAATGTCTCCCTCATTGATGGCTTCAAAATGATAGATTTCTTGGTAACGAACTTGGTCCATAACTGTTTTGATGTGAGTCTTGCTTCCCTTTCCTTTGTCTTTCTAGTTTTTTTTTTTAAGTGAAAGTAAGCCTAAGTTGTGTTTTGGTCAAGGAATTCTGTCAATATAAAAAAAAAACGACAGAAATTTGCTCGAGAGGTTAGCTATTTAGCACCAAGACTATTTTAACTAAGTATGGGAGGGGGGTCTCTTCCGAGGTTTTTGCACATTGCTTTTCCATTGGCTGTTGATTTTGCTGCCTCTACTGACGTCACAATGCAGCCCAAGAGGTTAAGCACATGTGTACAAGTAAAACCAGACAGGAGCCAGTGACGTCACACGTAAATATTGGCGGGAAAACGACTTAATGAGCTGGGGAAGGACCAACCTTCCTATATACTCGTTCCACTCGGCCTTGCTATTAGTCTGAAATGTGTTAAAACTTGGCTCATAAATATTAATATAGCTGTATTCGGCCATTAAAATAATCAAACCACGAATTTCTGTGGATTGAAAGTATGCAGGCAAGCCGCCAATAAAGCAGGTGTAACGATCTATCGACTAGTTGGGCTATACAAAGTTGAACATGTGGTTAAGCCATGCGTGTAGTTGTTAAAATATTGTGGTTAATTAAGTTTAAATCAAAGCCCAAATTTCAAAAATAATGTAAGAATAACATAGTGTATAACATAGGCTACACACTCGCCTACTTTCAGGGCTAAATTTTCCAGCATTCTTCAAGTCAAGTCATCAACTTTCCACCCATCCTATTGATGATACATACACCACTTTTTAAGATTTAAGATTCAATATTTCAGAACTGGTATTTCATTTTTATTTTTAACGACATTCCAGGTTTTGAAGGTGTCGCACGAACCCTGAATTACTTAATCTGTACGTCTGTACTAAGCACACTTCGACTACGGTTTTTACGATTTTTCAGCAATGCCGTTTAGCCCAAGTAGAATGCACCAATCTGACTTATCGTGTTCTAAAGTAAAAACTGTATACATACATGTGAATACAGCAGTAAGGTTTCACGTGGACTAAACAGTACAGGAACACTGTGGTATCTGAAACATTACAGAAAAGTTTATTTGTGGTCCTTTGCTGTTTTGAATTGGGATCAGTTAAACCTTACCTTAAACATAAAACGAGCTCGTTTTTGTTTTCTAATATGGTTTGGTTGTGTGTGCAGTTCTTACAATTATTGTACGTAAAAAAAATTTTCTGTATCTTGGTCTAATCACTGAAAGTAATATAATTTTTCACCAAAGTTTGACCAAATTTGACTTTCTTCTAAACCAATTCAACCAGCTCGAAATTAGCTTGTTGATGTCATAAATATCAAGTCTCTAGCTTAAATCACTAGGAAATTACTTGACCAAAGCTAAAAAAAATAAACAAAAAACTTTAAATACTAGACTGCTTTATAGTGTCCGCGGCCTATCTTGAGTTCGCTGCAAAAGGAACACAGATAATCGATTGTACGTTTTTAGTAGCAGAGTACCTTGCTGATATCCAAGCTGGTTACAAAAACAATGGCGGCCGTCGATTAAAGCCGCCTCCTCCAGGAAGACGTAGCCGCTCATAAAATACTTGCAGGACTCAAGATACGCCGCGCACACAATACCCCTGTTTTGCAAAAATTGTTTTTTTAGGCTGGGCATCTAAATGGCCACCTATGGCCATCTAAAGTCAAGCTTTGAGTTTTATACCTGCCAAATGTGGTCAGTTTAATAAATAAATAATAAATTAAAATGCCTGGTTGGCTGCAGTGCCTAAGTTTACAACGGCACCCTAAACCAGACCAATTTTTTGCGTATCCTTATCACACACACACACAAAAAAAAAAAAAATGGTACGTCTGTGAGGACCCGTAAGAGAGCTGCACAGAATCAAGATATAATGTAAAATAGGAGTCGCGGTATGAAGAAGGAGTCTCCAACAAAATTCTAATCCGTGTTTCACCGTTCGATCAAGTGTCCGTTTTTACAATTGGGGGAAACGTACGTTAAGAATTACGCTGCGTGGGTTGTCCTCGAATAAAAATATACGTGAAAAATATCTCTTGTGCTGCGAATAGTCCAAACATACGTCAATTCCCCAAGCAGGAGCGTTTAAATCGCCGTGAAGCGAGGAATGTGCATTCTTGCTGAAGCCAGGGCAGAAATTGCGTAGTTTGCCTCCAACCGACACGCCTTTTCTTGCACGTGCCAGGAAGTTGA
>JAHWFP010138890.1:12580-63622 GCA_023313725.1 Lithobius niger
AGAAGTGCCGTTATTTAACCCACCATTTCAATTTAGTGCACCTTGCAAGTATCTCTCTTGTAGCCATATGACGTCACTTGACGCTGCTCTATTGCCTCAGTTCTTTAGCTGACTGGAGACGTTTTACAACCCTTTTCTTACCTTTTCCATGTAGAATGTTGCAACAGAATTAAAAGGGAATGAACAGCAGGAAGACTTAAAATGATATCTCATGTTGTAATACTGTATAGCTCTGAAATCTATTGTTGTCTTTGATGTTTCGAAAGATACTATGTAAACTTCATTCTTCATGGATAAAATGTGGTAGCAGGATATCAACAGAACAAAAACATCTGTATCATCACAGGTAATACGAACTATTACATCACCTGTTTGTCTCACATCAGCTATTAGTTGCTGAATCATGAGAATGTCTAATGTATAAAGTAAATACTTGCAGTGCTATAATCCGTGACAGTAAGATAAAGAATTCCTCCTGACGAAACAATTTTCCAGGTCGCTTTTGAACTCACATTATTAACTGTATCGTAGCGAGGCGGTACAGCTAAAACCGCTGCTATGTTAGAATTAAGCCGCGTTTACGCAACAAGTCATTCTCGCTCGTCGAATGCTATTTGCTAGTCAACCGTTATTTATTTATGATTAGTTTCCCGTTGCTACTAAATGAATGCGGTAAAAGATAACCAATTGTATGTATTATAAATAACAACACGGATAAAAAACAAAGCAGTAATTTTAAACATTGCTACAAGATTGTTGTCGTTTCACGCTATTTCCAAAATTTGCTATTCTCCCTCAAAGTACAGCTTCTAGCAATGATTAAACGTCGGTAGAATAGAATAATAGCTTCTCGCAGCGAGAATTCGAAATCCAACATGACGCCCATTTCGTGGCTATCGAATCGAAGACAAACCATCGAATGCCGGCATAAAAAAAACAGTCCGTCGTCTTGTACTGTAGTAAAAATTGTTTTCTTGTTGTTATATTAATCGACGCTCAAATGTTGCAAGCATCGTACGCCGTGTCACGAGGCACGAGAAGAAGATTTGCGTCTGCGTCGTTGCCATAGTTACTAATATGCACAGACAACTCGAAAGCCGCATACTCCGGTAAAGACGAGAAGCAGCCATCAGATTTAGTATTGATCAAGTAAAAGCTAGTGAGCGAGAAAACTGTCGTTGCGTAAATGAGCAGATGATTTCTAGCTTGTAGCAGCGAGAATGCAAAGGCGAGTAATTCCCTAGACACGCCCTAAAAAAATTTTTACGTTAATTTTAATTGCACCACGACTCGTTGGTGCAATTTTTAGCATTTCAGCCTGTCAATAATTGACATTCTCGCGTAAATAAGGTCCCAGCAATTTCGAAATCATAAAAAGATAAAACATTCGATTTTCTGTCGGAGCTAAAGACATTTTCATAATTGCAAATCTCGCAAACGGCTGAAATGTACACATTATTCAGGATTAAATTTAATGAAGTTCAACCAGCCGATTCTTGGAGAAAGAATGAAAAAAAAAACTTGAATTCCAACCGGCTTACAACTTAACTAATTACATTGTACATCAAGTGGTTCGCTCACTTTTACAGGAGCGAGCAGAAATCCAATTTACTTGCAGAATTTGCCACACGGGGGCGACGAATTATGCGAGAGTAGCAAAAACACACGGAGCGGGAAAGCTGATAGCGAGAGCGCCACCGTATTTTTCGTCGAAGGCTATTTATTCTGACGCAAAACAAAAGAAATTTCGGAAACGGGACTCACGATGGGTGGGGGGATTCGTTTCCTCAATTTAATTTGCAATGCTTGTCTTTTTCGTTCTTGCTGCATTCTTTTTTTTTTTGCCTTTTGTTTTTCTGTTTTTTCTTTGTTCTTCCAATTCGACGCGGCGCTTCTGCAGGAGGACGTGGCATCGAATCGCGGCCATTACTTTGATGACGACAAGATGGCTTTCACGCATGCGCGTCGCGCCCAAATCTCAGTTGCGTCAGATTTTTCAAAACGGTGAGTGAGATGAAAATATGACATTCACGCTCGCTCGTCACGGTTTTCACGACGTCTTTGTGTGTTTTGATTTGACGAACAATAGAAGAGAGTTTTCATTTTGAACATTTCCGGCTTCTAATTTTGGCAGGAATGTCGGTCAAAAAATGACGAGCTATACAAGTAATCTCAAGGGCTTAACAGTTGACAATCATGGATTTCTGAACACGAGCTTATATATCTGCTCCATAATGGCAGCCATCAATTTCATGTCAATATGTTAACCCTACCAAGATACCCCTTTAACTACTAATAGGCTATTCCATAATTATATATTGTATTAAGTTGCATCACATGACTTCCTGTTATAATTGTATTTAAAGAGAAGTAAACAGGAAGTTCGCTGTCTTATCAGCTGTAGCCTACACTCTGGTAGTCCGTGTGTATTATTACCATGGGTGCCCACCCTAGGCTTAGGTGTGTCCCCGCCTAGGCCCTAGGATACCTTTACTCAATAGTCCTATGTAGGCTAATGTGACGATAGGCCTATAGACAATAGGCCTAAGCAGCCTACACATGTTTAATGTAAGAACAACCGCTAACCGACGTAACCGTTCCTGACGAAATTCACCATTCGGCCTCCTACGCAATCCCAGTCGATGCCTAACGCATAGTATTATACTATTTTTTCGTTTCCATTTGGTTCCATTTATCTAGAATATGTGTAGGCGTATTATCTTTAGGTATATTGTGTACAGGTATATTTTTCATAGGCTTATCGTCCCAAAGGACGAGTAAAGTTATCTGTTCCACCTTGCATACGGGTCAAGCGCTGGAAGGTTTTTTTTTAAGGAAAAACAGCTTGTAAGAGTGTAGCATGCAATAAACACGACGTTCTGGGAGCAAAATGCAGCCATTTCTCTAGGAGGAAAAAACATGTGAGAACGGAGTGCATTTTATCCCCGATACGTCGTGTTTAGTGTATGCGGTGCACTTTCAGGCTGCTTTTCGTTAAAAAAGCTGTAGAAATAGACTTGCTGTAAAACTTTTGGAAAAACAAAATAAAATTACAAGATAGGATTGGGAGTCTCGGATTAGGAGCCTTGAACAGAGCCACAGATTGAGCCTTGGACCTATCTCTTCTATAATACGCTACTATCAACAGTCAGCAAAGTTAAAAGGACCGTTCTTCTCATATAGTTTATTTGGACACAGAGAGTAGCAGGCAAAGCCATTGTTAAAGACATGCGAACTCACATGGAGGCTGTCATCTTGATGAGCTGTGTGACGCCATTCGGACGAGTCAAAATAAGAGACGGAGGTGGGTGGAATATATTAAGTGGTGGGGGGCATTATTTCCAACTTACTCAATTTTGTGCTAATTGATGACCAAAACATAACCACTACAACTACCGAAGTCAGTGGAATTGGATAGTAATAAAACTAATTCCATCAACTGATTACCTGGAAGTGGCTTACATTCAGATCAACTACACAAATTCCATGTATAGGTGAAGTCGAGTCGGTTAATTTCAAGTATGGAATTGATTGCGCCCAACACCGGTAGTAGCAAATCGCGGCCATTTCTACGGAGGGTTCGTACTGATGGTGAACGCGTTATCTACCAAAGCTCCATTCCTGTTCACAGCAGAGTAGCTTCTTCGTAGACTGCGTAGAAATCGCCAATGCCTTTTCGTACATTTCACGACGTTATAATCTTCCTGAAGACGTCGAGCGACGATTCCTGAATTAACTGATGAAGACAGGGGTCACTATTTTGTTGTCTTCGCCGTCTTTTGGATACCTGCAAGGTGCTCCTCAGACAAACTGTCTCATCGAGAAATGCGTTACGTTCTGGGGCAAGATAAAACGTGCCGAATCCAACGTATGTATAATTTGAACTTAAAGCCTCACACCTTTGTCGTTTGTCTTTAAAACTAAGCGTTAAGGACAAGCCTTGTAATTACATCGACTAGTACTTGTTCTTTAGTCCTACGAATGGTAACGTCTAGATCAACCGTGGTAATCTCGACGTCCCATCTCTAACGTCTCATTGGTATTCCAACTGGTGGTTGAACTCACTCTCTCTCTCTCTCTCTCTCTCTCCAACCGGAAATGTAACGGCCACACAGCTTGGCTATTGTTCTCTTCTTGTTCGTCACTTGTCACTCTGTCACTCCGGTTTCCATTCTTACACACGAAAATCGAAGTCTAAAGCCCTTTCTCGTCGACTTTCTGACCGACTAAATCTCCCAGGATAGTTTCTTGGGAGCCCGAGTCCTGGCCTTCAGCCAACCTAAGCACTATAACCCTTTTCCCTTCCCCGCTCTCTAGAACGAACAGGCGATAGTAAGTCTTCTTTGTGGGACAGTTTAGGGGGTGGGAATGCCACAAGGATGTAACCACCGATGTGTGGCTCCGAGGTTGAGATATGCGGCGATGGGGGGGGGCCTTATGACGTTGGTCCATTCTTTGTGAAATCGTGAGCAAAACGAAGTGGTGCATGACCGTCTCGCCGAATATTAATCAGTGTCTTAATTCTCGGCGAAACGGGAATTCCTCGTTTCGCCGAATAATATTTTTCCAATTTGCATGCCTCGCTCGCGCTGCCGCGCTCGCTACGGGTAACCATATAACATCAGAAACCGCTACTAATCACAAATTTCTTCCAATTAGGAATGCATCTTTAACTTCTCCAAGGCCAAATATGTCCAGCCAAGAGGAATTGCTGTTTCGCCGAATCAAAAAAAAACACAGCAATTCCTCTTTCGCTGAACTTTAATCATAGCTTTGTTTTCGGCGAAACGGGAATCGGCGAAACGGGATTTGGCAAAACGAGTACACCAACGAAATAAATAGTTTTTTTTTCTTACGTGAGCTACAGTGACAGTACGTTGGCGACACTTAGGCCTATATATATTTTTTTTATTTGTTCAATTTGTGTCAACGAGTATTCACTAAGCAATGTGTGTAATTAGGTCAAATGTGGAAAATAATTTTTTTTTCTAATTCACGGAGTGTTCAAAGACTCACAAGTAAAACCCTGGTGACTTCAAAATTGTTCCTTCATTAAAAAAATTATAAAATTAAAAAAAAACTAACCAAATACTTACTGTTAAAGGAAAAACTCCGATTTGTGACAACATCAACATTGCCACAACGTTGGTGCTGCGACTATGCTGACTATTTCCTGCTAACGAGCATTGGTGGTGGAATTTTTAGTTTTTTTTTTAAATGAAGATAAAGAAAAAAATGTTGCATTCACCCTCGAAATAATAACAGGTTTTAAATCTGCAAGTGGGTGAAGCAAGAACTTGGTGTAAGGATTGAGCTTGAGCCATATTCATTTACAAGTAATTTGAGCGGTAAAGTCCCGTTTCGACAAATCTCGTTAAGCCAAATCTAATTTGACAAAATTTTAGGTACACGGAATGCTAATTAATGCCTTATTGTCATGTAATGGGGATTTAAAAGGCAAACATTTAACAGAGACAAGCAGTGGTAGAATAAGATCAGTTGATTTATTTGCGTTTTCAAAACTGACAATACAGAAGGAAAAACGTGTACTTGAAATATTGTTTGGAATGCTTGGTCGTCACTACGCCAATGCCAAGGTTCCCTTTTAAGAATAGTTAGTTATACACATGATGGTTACCCTTTCCCAATCGGGAATTCCCGTTTCGCAGAATCAAAATAATCTTTAGAATTTAACACTGCATTGAAGGAACTTGTGATGAGTTGCGGTTTCTGGTGTTATATGGTTAGCCGCAGCGAGCGCGGTAGCGCGAGCGAAGCACGTAATTCGAATCAAATATTCTGCGATATGGGATTCTGTGAAATGTTTGTCCGTAAATGCTTGACTATTACACAAGAATAATGTATTAAATTTCTTGTGCCTAAAATTTCATGAACGGTATTTGGCGTAACTGGATTTAGCGAACCGGGATTTGCCCTTTAGGCAAAAGCTTTAGGTCTGCATTCGTTTCGGCCAAGCGGGATTTGGCGAAACGCGGTGTAACCTTTTGAGCAGACGCGTACAAAGAATTGAAATATTAAGTTGCGCTACCAAAATATAAGCTGGTCCTAGACACAGTGATAGCTCCACAATTTCATAAAATGCACTAACATTTTTTAATTTTTCGAAAGATTTGCTACTTTCTGGGAAATTGTGGAGCTATCACTGTGTCCAGCAGCTTATATTTTGAATCTTCTCAACTCCACAAACTAATCTCATCTTTTGAACTACCAAGTACAAAACGATAAAAGACACTCGTGACACTTGGATTTTAAAACGTCGTTTATTTAAGAAAAATAAATCTTTTCTTGTCTTCCTATCCTCTCATCAGCCGTGATCCACGTGCAGAATTTAACCAAGAAACCGTCTAGGATCTCAGTTTTGTGCCGTCAGACTCGATGACTAAAACGTAGTTCCAAACCATATCTTTCCCCAATGGACCAAACGGAAGATTTCTTGACTTTAGCTAAAGAAGTTTCGCTGTGCTATTTGGAGGGGTGGCGAGGGGGGGGGGGCCGCCCAAAAAGACGTTCAGTGAAAACAGCATCTTGAACTTTTTGTGAAATCAAAACAAAATCACCGAAGAAATCTCAAATCTATGGTACGGTAAGATTATGCAAAGTCACCGTATGCTATGTTTTGATGTTTAGTCGAGTATGAAAAAAAATGGTTTTATTTTTTTTTATTTACCGTATTTTTTTGTGTGTGTGTGACTACTATATCGGTTGGCAAACGCACAGAGGAAGTTTTAGCGGTTGAGCGAAAGAACGAGGAGGAATTGGGTGGGGGAGGGGTGGATGGGTGAGAAGTTAGAAATGGTTTATTCATGACGCAGAATGTCCAACCCGTCTCGAGTTTGTAAGAGTGCTGTTGCCTAAACAAACCTATAAGATTAAATGTGCGATCAGGTTCTTGCCAGAAGCTGAAGTGTTCGCATCAAAATTCTTCTCGTAGTTAGCAGATGAGCCAAGTTCAAAAACAGGTGTGATTTTTGGCAACCCCTGCATGCACGGAAGACTGGCTCTCTTTTTAAATATTTATTATATCATCAACCTAGTTCTGTTAAAAGATCTTATGACTTGTCGATTGTGGCTTCTGGATTTCCAAGCCGAATTAAGCCTCTACATCCAGAGATAACCTCAGTAGTAGCAATGGGTCTTCTGTACACTTCCACCACTTCCTAAAATGTTGAGGTTTCAGTACGTGCTCTATCACGTATACTGCAACAGCGATGCCTATTATATAATCTAAAAGTGGTAACCATCACAATTGCCGGTTAAAAATATATTAGCTTTTAAGCCTATTTTTCGATTTTATGCGTATTTGCCAGCTTTTAGTTCTAATTTTTACCTGCCGTTTTAATTTCGTAAGTAGCAAGCAGCTAACGGAGAATTTGGTTCGAGAGTATAGGCCTATGCATCCCTTTTACACGGTGTCGAAACCATTTTAAATGAAGCTACTGTATGTCGTTAACGAAATCCTTTAGTTTTTACGGTTGCGTGTCTTCCCGTAGTGGTGAAATGCGACGATCAAATGTTATTATTTCGTTAAGTTACGTCGAGAAAGCCAATTAACTATAAGGAAGCAGCGGTGTTTTAATTTCCCGTGTTTTTTAAAGTCCACTTGACTATCGCCGAAAAACGCGACAGACGGACGTATACGGACAAAGTCGTTGCTGTAGTCTTCCCAGCCGTTTCGGCTGTTACAGAAGACTAAAAGGTCGTTAATCTCGATATTTTTTTTTTTTAATCAAAGCATGCGCAAAATCACCGAATCGTAACAACCTTCAGTGGGAAAACTAGAACTAAAACAACAGCAACAACAACGAAATATCAGCATCAATGGGATTAGCGAACAATTTCGGACCCTCAGTCCTTTCAGTCAGATGATTTCGTTTCTCTTTCGTGGTTTCATTCTTCGACTTTCGTCAGGCGAAAGGAGCAACGGGTAACACCACGTGGCAGAAATTCATCTGTCTTGAGAAATTCCAATTTCGCTGGACGTGTACATAGCTTTGCTGTGGGGGGGCCGACCAAGCGATTGGATCAATGGACATTTGCATTCAGATAACTTCTGTGGGCAGAAGAGGAGGAAGGTAAGGGGAGTAGTGGGGGGGGGGGGGGGCGGGGGGGGGAGGCCACTGGTCGAGAATAGAGATGAAACCGGCTGGTTGAACCATTCAACTGTGTGGACATAACTCTTGGAGAAAATTGTACGCGTTCCTTCTTTCTTCCAGGCCTTCGTTCAGGGCCAAGGTACATTTTAGTGAAATAAAGATTTCGGTGCGGTTGATTTTATGCACATTCATATTTACGAAGGGGTGTCAAGGGTGGTAGGGTGTGAGGAGAATGCGCGGTGGGAAGGTTCGGCACGGATTTCCTATTTCTATCCGAGCACAATGGATGAGGACGTCGAAACAACCACACATAGCAACAGAGTTCGCACAAGCTCACATACCAATTTTCAAGCACTTTCAAGAATTTTTTTTTATCCAAAACCGATATAACTTTTAATAATAATAAAAAATAATAGGTTTCACTCGCACGAAGGGAGGTGGGGATCCGGATGGGTCGTTGGTGCGGCCACTAACACTGATCCAATCAGGGCCCCCACAACGGAGGGGTCAGGTAGACCCACTGTACCCAGGCCCGGGCACTCAAGGGGCCCGCACGGCCTAAATATATTTTTTTCCCGCAATTATTAGTTTTGATGACTGATGAGTAATGTACTCGATTTGTGCGTAGTGTGAATTTTTTGTATACTCCCAACAAACAATAACTCCAATCCAATGCCAACGAGCACGGAGCAGGAGCACTGTAGTGCAAGCCTGTCAGCTTGTTAGGCAGAGAATTCTTGAAACGCAAGTAGCCCTGATTAATGAAAGAACCAGCCCGGTAAGCACAACTTCGGCCGACTAATATTATAACGTAGTGTTTGTTTACCTTTTCACGATTTCAGTTGGAGGAGGTGGGTCCAGTTGTTGTAGCTAGTGCCAGGTCCCTGACTTTGATGTGGGGGCCCTGGTCCCAATAGAAGGAACTCACGGTGGCAACACTGATCGAAGCGTCCAAGAAAACGGAAAAGATCTAGTTTATTCAACACTAGCGGTAAAGCCCAAATTAAGTTCGGGCGTTGAGTGGAGAATTGTTGTTGTTTTTTTTTTTTTTTTTTTATTTGTGTTGCTTTCCTCAAGTGCGTTCGCCATATCAGAGGTGATGGCATTGAACTACTTACCGCACCGAGTAAATTTTACTTAGCCAATATTTCCTTGACAACTACATTTTTCGTTAAGACGAATGTACAGTTCCGGTAAAAAAAAAAAACGCCTTCGTTATTTGGAAGAAGTTGTGCAGGATTAAAGAATGTGACTATGAACAAAAATGTTGATATCTCGAAAACTACTGGACAGAATTGAATGAAACAAAAACTGGATTGCTTATTATGCAATCGGCTATATTTCTATACGTATTACATGTAATGGTAAGCAGCCAAATATAATTGGCCGAGCGAGCAGCACGAGTTGATAATTAATAATATATCTTATAAATTACTGGATAGAATTAAATAAAACAAAAACTGGATTGATTGTTATGATATATGCTATATTTCTATACGTATGACATGCAATATTCAGCAGAAAAATATAATATGCAATTCAGTCTTGTTTCATGAAAATCCTTCCACTGGTTTACGAGATATCATCAGATATCATTATGTTTTTCTCGCTCGGCCAATTATTTTCATTCACTTAACGTAGTATTTAATAAGGGTAGAAAAGCAGTAGACAATCTAATGAGTATTTCAGTCTTTGTTTCATGAAAATCCGTCCAGTAGTTTTCGAAATAACAGATTTTCTCCATGGTTGTTATTACGACCCTCGATATAACGTATTTTGGGGACCGGAACTGTACTGTACATCTGTTACTAATTTTCCTGGATGCGGGTCATGATACCTGCCAACAATGGCTCGTTATACTATCACAACAATGTCTCGGTCGGTTACTAACAATGCAAATCATTGTTGTACAAATATGTTTGACGATGGTTCGGCAACAATGCGTTAACACTGCCCTTTATTGCAACAATGGCGCAGAGGTGTTTGCCCAGATCCTCAAATGCTCCTCCTCATCGCTTGCCCCGCAAGTAAATTATGATGTTAGATCTCCCGGAAGGCACCCAGCCGACACCACAGCCTCAGGGAGGGAGTCCCATGGGGCCACAATACGATTAGTCAAAAGAATGCTTCCGACAGTCAGGGTGGCATCCCAATACTCTCAATTTCAGAGAGTATCCTCGAGGACTTTTCAAGGACTTTTCAAGGACTTTTCCAAGACCAATCCAATTTTGTCAAGTACCTCCAAAATCAACAAACTTGCCATCAACATCTCACCAAACACTGAAATGGTCATGTTTGAATAGTGCACATGATTGAAGGGGGAGAGGTGGGAAAAAAAACAGACGCGAGAAAAAAAAAAACAAAGGGGAAAAAAGCCGAAGGGGAAAACACTCGCTCTGTGTTTTTTTCCCCTGTTACTGTAGTTGTTACAGATCATAGGTTAGGTCAGTTGCCTTGGCTCGAATTTTACCACGCAGGCTGAAGAGTTTTATCACGAAATGTTTTTCTGCTTTAGGTTTTTTTTCTGCAGCTTTTTTTCCCCCGGCATTTCTTTCAATAGGGCAGTGACACAACGTTGCATTATTGTATACTGTATAACTCTATGCTGGAGCCAGTAACTGAGATAGCTGCAAGGGTCACAGGAAGGGAAAAAGAAGGGCGTCTTACTGAAGACAAGGCTGTTAAGAGTGGATTTCTTAGGCATATAATGCGCGATTTTCGTCGATTTGTTGGCAGTTGCTGACATTTTTAAGCAAGTGGAACATTTATTTTCCAATTACAACCTAGCAGCATAAAGGACTAGAGAAAACAACGTTTTTTTAAGCCTATGAAATCCGCTCTCAAAGCACTGCCTTGACTTGAAGTGCCGTTGTTTAACTCTCCATTTTAATCTAGTGTCCCTTGCAGCTATCTCTCTTGTAGCCAATATGACGTCGCATGACACTGCTCTATAGCCTAGTAAATTGATGGAACAACAGGATCATTTTGCAGCCTGAATTTCCTAAAATGGCGAGTTGGGGTATATGTAGCTGGATCCGCCACCTGACTGTCCGTGGGGCAAGATGGCCTGATAGTTAGCACTGCCGTCTTATGTGTCAGAAGTCAGTGGTTCGAGCCTGACCGCAACCATTCCAGGAATTTTCGCAAAAAAGAAAGGCGCTGTGATGCCTCATGGCGATTGTGGCATGCCAAAGATCCTAATTATTCCGATTAGAATTATCCAGCAAAATTATTGTTCCTCGTCTTCTACCCCGAAGTATCTGTCTCTAAGAAGGGGTGATATTTATTAAAAAAAAAAAAAAAAACTGAAGCAATTTTCCACCCCCAGTATGTAAAAAATAAGAAAGTAAGAAATTCCGTCGCCAACTCTTTGTGGTTCTTTCACAAAAGCTTTTCTGCGAAATTCAAACAAGATATTCTCACAGTGAAGTATTCCGCACAGTCTTATGTTGGTTTACTGAAACTTTTATTTTTTTTTTCATTTTTCCCCCCTTTCCGTCATGTTCTTTTGCTTCATACAAAGCAGCAATTTTCCTCTGTCCCTCCAACTCTTTCAAAAATCTCTGTTCCTGTCTCCCCTGACTCAGCATTCTTGTTCTCCTCTTCCACCCACAGCTTCCTCTTTTTGCCGCTCTTCGGCGCTGCTCTGGCCGGATCTGCCTCACCGATTTTCTTTGGGCGTCCCCGCTGTTTTGCAATCGTGTTCCAATCTGTTTTCAGCTTCTTCTTTTCACTGCCGAAAACAAGGATTTGAACTTTAACTTCGTAATTTTCTTCTCCTTTCTTTTCCCCCGACTTTCTAAATCGGCAACTTTTGCAATCTTGTGTTTGACTAGGAAAATGCGTTTCGTCTTGCTTGCGTTGGGCATCCCACGCTTCCCAGAATTCATTTTAACGCATCGACGCGATTGTTTAAAAAAGAAATGAACAAAATCTGTTTAAGTATTTAGCAGTTCTAGCAGTTCCCTGCAACCAGCTACATCGGCCGCAGCACCTCATTTACCCGTGGACACACAATCACCCGCGACGACGGAAACAGAAGGCTTTATCTCAGTTGGCTTTGCGTCGGTGTTTTGTGCTGTTTGGCCTTCAGCCTTACCCAGGCTGGTTGCTCGTGGCTGCACGGTGACGCATAATGGTATACCAAAGACGTCAAAAAGGTCCTTAAACGCAACGACAACCATACGACAGCAGCAATTTTGACCTTGTAGGCAAGTGGTAACACATCGCTTCGTGCATGAAATTGCCTTCTGTCTTGGAGAGGGCGTTATCGCTAGATGCCACCACCACTAAACAAGCCACATGCAGCGCCGTAGCCTAAAACCCGAGGACTCCGACAAACCTGGCGGATTTACAAATCGCCAGCTTATATTTGCATATTTCATGTGATTTGCAGAAGATTTACACATATTTACACCGATTTTCACTGCAAATTTGTGAAATTTTGCTAGATTTACTTGACTTGCAGGCTTTCACATTTGTTGATTTGTACCACGATCGGCAGATTTGCACCAAGATTTGCACGGACATTAGCTGATTCGCATGGATTTACAGATTTGTAGATTTACAGTGATATTTGCGTACTTGTACGGATTTTAGTAGATTTGCATGGATTTTTGCTGATTTGCACGGATTTTACAGATTTTCATATTTGCGCCGAGATTTGCAGATTTACACCGAGAATTGCTGATTTTCACGAATTTTAGTTGATTTGCGTGGATTGGCAGATTTCTAGGGATTTTCAGATTTACAAAAAAATGTGCAGATTTCACGTGGATTTTCCAATCCGAATTCAGGAGTCGTACGAGATATCAACGTTTGTCGGACTCCTCGCTGAAACCTTTGGTGTCGAGGTGCTCTGACCAAGTTTGCTGTAAAGTAAATAAGTAAGAATACACACCTGCAGTTTAAATAAACAGATTTTAAAAGAGGATTGCCTATGGAGCTTCTTTAGCGGCTGGCTCCTGGTTTTACGTTGGAATTGTTTTGCGTTGTGACGCTATAGACGTGGTTGCCATACCAACCGAATTGACACTGCATCCTCCCTATCCTCTCGTCCTACAACGCAATACCTAAGCCGTGGCTATAAGGATTTATGTCTCGTATATTCATAAAAACCGTTATTCGATGATACACCACTATTTGGAAATGATTTTTGTTAGGCATTTTTAAGTAGTACCTTCTTTCTTGCGACACGAACGGCGTCAGGAGGGATTCAGTTTGTTATTTCAGTGATAGGTTTCGAAGAGTGTGTGACTACATATCCACGCAAGAGAGAGAACATGGCCAGTAAACTAATCTGGCCCGACCTACAACGATATATGGGGGGAGGGGGGTAGACAAAATGGCCGCCACGAGTGGTCCATATCGTCTCTTCGTGAACTGTTCGGGAATTGGCCAAGCTAATCACGTCGATGAGTTATTGTACAGTGAGTCCCGCCATCTGCTGTCAACTAGCGGCAACTGACAAAAAGCTTAGTAATTAATTCACTAACTTAATCTCATAACCACCCGGAAAATAGCTTACATGGACAAATAAATGAATTTTCCTATTTTTGCCGCAAATCTATTGAATTTCTTGACTGCATATAGCTCTTCATTTAAGTAGCGAAATGTTCGTTTTTCCATAAAGTGTTTCAAGGAAGAGTGAAAGCATTCTTGTGCAGGGAAGGTGTCGCCCTCAGTTGAGAGAAAGCGGCAGCAAGACAAATCAATCGCATCAGCGCGTCTTCGTTGGCCATATTGTCCAACCCAGTCGCGTATGCTATTTTTCATCAAAGTTCCGCCCGGAACTGTAATACTGTCCTGGAGAGAAATACTATTGTGTACGCGGCGTATCTTGAGTCCTGCAGTATTTGTTGATCGGCTACATCTTCCTGGAGGGAACGGCTTTAACCGACGGCCGCCACTGTTTTTATAACCATCTTGGATATCAACAAGGCACTCTGCTGCCAAAAACGTACAATCGGTTATCTGTGTTCGTTCTGCGGCGAACTCAAGATAGGTCGTGGACACTATAGTTCTGAGCAGATCACACCTATAGACGGCTCCATTGCGTTTAATTGTGATTTTCTAATCACTCCAGGGCTTTTACTTGTGATTTTCTGATCAGGGGAAAATTAATTTGCGCTTTGACTTACAGTTTAGCCTTTCTAAATACCTTTGCTTAATTACATCTAGGTAACAAAAATTAAACAAACAAATAAGTGGACCTCTATTGCGTTCAAACTCAATAGTGTGCACAGATCCCCGATAGGGCAGGGGCAACTTTTCGTAAAAGGGCACTTTTTTCCAATGGACTTTTTTTCCGGTAGTTTTACCCTTTCTTAGCATTTTTTGCCCTTTTCAAGATTTTTTTTTTTTGCACTTTTTATAGACATTTTTTCCTAGGGACTTTTTTTTTACTGTCCTTTTAACCTTTCTTAGCCTTTTTTTGCTCTTTTCTGCCATTTTTAGGCCTTTAAACTCTTTCTCACGGCACCAGCAGCAGAAAAGACTAGAAAAGGCAATTTCTGAAGAGGGCAGGGGCACTGCCACCTTGCCACCTTCCTTGCACGCCACTGTAAGTGCTAGGACTAATTACACGCAGTACCTAACTGCCATAGTACCTGGTCAATCTATAGATAGATGGATCTATCTCCTTTCCACCCTATAGTAATTTGTAAAGTCTATGGGACTTTTCTTAACTCTTAGCGGAGTAAGACTAGTTCTCACCAATCGTCATAAAATTTAACTTAAGAAATGGGTGGAAACTATAGGCTATGCTGAGTTCACTATCGGAAAACGGGTCGTCAGTCAATTTCCCTTCACGAAAAAACAAAAAGGTTGCTTTCGTTTTAATGTCTCTTGTTAGCTATCTCGTGTTTGTCTTCATGAAAAAAGAGGTAACCCTGTACGCCTCTTGGTCTTCATCGTAGAGGTCAGTTGGTAGGATACTTTGCATGAATCTTGGCGAAGATACTTTGTAACCAACATAAAACAAAATATTATTTGCTTTGTAACCAACATGAAAAAAAAACAGATAGTTTGCTTTGTGACCAACATGAAACAGAAATAATTTGCTTTGTAACCAACATGAAAACAGATAATTTGGTATGTCCCCAACACGAAAAAAAATGTGATTTGCTTTGTAACCAACATGAAACACAGATAATTTGCTTTGTAACCAACATGAAACAATAAAACTAGCTTTGTAACCAACATGAAAAAAAAACAGTTAAATTGCTTTGCGACCAACACGATAAAGAACATTTACGCTTACTCCGCAGTTGCGACCAACTCGGAAACAACATGAATGAGCAACTTGCTCTGTAACGGACATACAAAACAGAATTTGCTTTGTAACCGACATGAAAAGGTAGATAATTTGCCTTGTAATCAACATGAAAAAAAAAATAACTTGCTTTAGAGCTAACATAAAGGCAACATGAAAAAAAAAACAGATGATTTGCTGTGTAACCAACATGAAAAAACAGTTAAAAGTTCTACTTTCTTCAAAGATGATAATGCACACTTTTCGGACGGTGGCGGACCGGCATCAAACTTTGAAAACTACGACTTCTATTTGTCAAGTCGCCAGACATAGTTTAACTTTTTAAACAGAAAGTTTGTGTCCACTGAACCTCGTTTAAATATACGGACAATCGTTCAGTCTGGAAGCGGTTGATTTACGTTTTTTTCTAGTCAGCCGTCGTTAAGCTGTTTATCTTTGCGCCGGCTGGGCTAGCCTCTCTCTCTCTCTCTTCAGTCCCAACGAAAAATTGCTCTTCAGCAAAAGTGAACAGTCGCCGGAATTGATCGAATAGGTTGCTAGTTGTGCGTCGTTAGGCCGTGGCCAAGTCATGCCTCCAAGTCAAAATTCGACGTGGCCGTCGTCCATCGTCTGAAATGGACCAGATGCCATCGGTTGCAGCGCTCCAGCCAGACTGGACTCAAAGCAACGTCCTGCCTCATCCGTCTAAAGAAAGACGACAAGCCTCAGTCGCTATACTGTAGCGGTCTAAAAATGAATTGCTGCTGTAATCGTACGTGGAGCGCTTGATGGAAACTTGGAGGTAGTTCAATTGGTTAGCTTATAAGCTTGACTTAGTTAAACTTTCGTGCTGGTTGGAACTGCTGAAGTTTGGGACTGCTGAAGAGTCCTACAGAGACACTGCGGGGATAGAATCGGATAGAATTAACAAACAGTTCGGCTGATCGCAACTATATACGATATAATAATGATAATAATAATAATAATAATAATAATAATAATAATAATAATAATAATAATCCTTATAATAATGCTGGACCCGGCTGAGCAGTTAAGAAAAAAAAGCCGAACAATCACTTCCCCCTCCTCACGCCCGCATTTCAAATGGACTCTTCCATTCTATCAGCATGGCAAGTGCAGCCGGGAGGAGCGGTCGATCAACTCACATACGGCTCACAATAACATGTACGAGGCACGGGCACGAAAAATGGCCGGAAAAGTGTCGGAAAAGTGTATCTGTAAACTTAACTCATGACCGGCCCCGTGCATAGCACGGGCTTCGTCTAGTAATAATAATAATAATAATTTAATAATTTAATTTATTTACATCATCATGGTTGCACGAGTCTAGATAGGCTGTATGTGCAGTTTTAACAAGTAAAATTGTTTCCAGCAATATATAATAATCATTTACAGTATTATATACAGTATTAAGAAGAAAAAAAAAAGCTAAACGTTCAGTTAAACATTACATAAATCAGTTTACATGTACCACTTTTGTCAACTTTACAACTTTAAAAAATAACTTTTTTGTAATTACACTGTACAGTACACAATTTCAAATACGAAGTCTACAATTCCAGTTAAACCATTAGTAATGCAAAATAGTTCGGTAATAAAGTGTTAATTTTTTTTTTTTTTAATGAACAATGTATCATAAAATTTATTAACGAATCATGTGTATTATGGCAAATAATTATTTGTTAAATTCTTTTACATATTACGGTTAAACAGCCATTCTTTGATTTCTTTTTTCATTTTACACAAATTATTTAAGTTTCTAAGTTTCACTGGTAGTTTATTGAATGTATTCGGAACTGTGTAATTCATTCCTCTTTTTCCATATGAATTTCTAAATATAGGTAAAATTAGCCAATTATTGTTATTTCTTATGCTTCGAGTTACAGGAATTTTCCAATCAGTGCTAAGGTAGTTATTTGTAATAATTGCATAAGTGTAGAGATCATTTATCGTCATTAATTTATGTTCAGTGAAGATGTCTTTCGTGTTCTTTTTTTTGGAATTATTGAAAAGTACTTTAGCGGCTTTGTTAAGTATTTTTTGCAATCGATTAATAACACCAAATGAAGTGGAAGCATAAATAGTGCATGCGTATCTTACATGAGACAAAATACATGTTTCGTAAATAAGTCTTTTGTTATGAATGTTTAATTTATCTTTTATCTTGTACAAAGTAGGCAGTAGTTGTCTAACCTTCTTGATTAAATTATCGACATGATCATAAAATTTCCAATTTTTATCAATTTCTAATCCTAAGTATTTAGCACGTGTAACCTTATTTAATATTTTGCAATTGCATTTTTCCATACATGTGTTTATATTACAGTCTAAGTCGTGCAATTTTATTTCTATTTTTTCGAGGTTCATATGTGATGTGGATATTGGCATTACGCATGTTTTTTCAACATTTATGGAAAGTTCGTTCTGCCTGAAGTAATTGTTGATTAGATTGAAGTCCTTTTGTAGATTAGAAATCATGATTTCTTTATCGATGTGGATGGATAGTATGAAAATATCATCTGCGTACAGAGTAATATAAGTGTTCCAATTTATTTCTTTGAGGTCATTAAGATAAACAAGAAAAAGAAGTGGTCCTAATATTGACCCTTGGGGGACACCATAATCAATTTTTGTCCATTCACTTAGCCTATCATCAATTTTAACGCTGCACAGTCTGTTGGTGAGATAACTCATTATTATATTCAACATTTTCCCACGAATTCCACAAATGGATAATTTCTCTTTTAATATGTTTTTATCAAGGGTGTCGAATGCTTTTTGTAAGTCTATCATGATGGAAGCCGCGTATTTGCCTTCATTTAAAGCTCTAGTAATATGATTGTTAATGTAATTTAAGGCATCAACGGTTCCTTTACCTTTTTGGTACCCGAACTGATTTACATTAAGAAGTCCAAATTTTTTTAAGAACTTGTCAATTCGAGTCAGTTTTTCCCATTAAGTTGGAAAAATGGCCGGAAAAGTGTCGGAAAAGTGTATCTGTAAACTTAACTCATGACCGGCCCCGTGCATAGCACGGGCTTCGTCTAGTAATAATAATAATAAGAGTTTATTTCAATAACAGTTACAATAAAATTGCAATCCTCGAAACTGTGATACAACTTGTGTGAGTTTATACAAAACATCATATTCACAATAATAATAAAAAATTTTAATGTTAATAATGCTTTTATTGTACGTGTTGTTATGTACAGGCACGAAGTCTTACATAAGACTTGTGTGTGCAAGCAAAATACAAATTAAAATTTATGTAAATACAAAAAATACAAATAGAAATTAATATTAAAAATACAATTACATGTTAACAAATTTCGTCAAATTTCAATGCTTTTTTCTGTTGTTATATTGGTTTCATTATATTAAATATAATAATAATAAAAATAATAACAATAATAATAATAATAATAATATATATAATAACAAAATTTATTACAAATTACAAGTTGATTATACAATACAAATTAATACAGCCTCTAATATTATAACAATCAACAAAAAAAAAAAAAAGGATTAATAGTCAAGTCACGAATGCTTTATTTCAGCATTGTTTGTGCTTGTCAATACAAAATACATAATATTTACCACCTTAGATATGCCCTAATTTAAAGTATTATTCATAACGATTCTTTGAAAAGTTCATTAAGCATTATTTCAATGTACATTCAATGCAACAGTTTGTAATCATAATTCTTTGTCTTTCAATTCATACGTTAATGGATTCTTTATGATTCTGTTTAATTCGCTATATGTTGTACAGTTTATCAAACCAATTGGTATTTTATTAAATATATTTGCTAAATAATATGCTGAGTTATGCTGAATAATAATAATAATAATAATAATAATAAATTTATTGGGTTTTCAAGGCTCGAAATTTTAAATAAAAACTTGTGAGTGCCGCAATACGTACAATATTTTACAGAATAAATAAATAATACACTTAAAACATAATAAATTACACAATATAAACAAAATGGTTAATTATGTACAAAAAGGAATTAATTCACAATAAAATCCACTGTTAAGTTATTTTAGTATTATGATATTTAATACTTATTTCCAATTCAGCTAACAGTTGTCTGTAGTATTCTCCTTTAGTTTTTGTAAGAATTTACGAAATTACGAATACTTGTTTTAATTCTTTTTTTCAGAATTCCTTTGCTCTGATAGTTTAATATTTTGGGTTCCAATTTATTGAAAATGTTTGATATGTAATAGGGTTTGTTTCTTAATCCATAAGCATTGTTCCACTCCGGTATTCTATATTTCTGCGTTTTTTTCCTTAATCGTCTGATTTTGTTTTCCTCATAATTTTTATGTGTATTTATGTAGTAATTCTTAATAATAATAATAATAATAATAATAATAATAATAATAATGGAGCCCCAATCCCACAAATATACGTATGGCGTTATCCAGTAGAATGCAACATATACTGGATTCCTAAATGCGTAGGAGAAATGTACATAATCCAAATATTGACTCTATCCCCTACGATATCATCGCTGCAGTACGATACGACCTGCATACCTTTTCTGGTTTACAGCCTGGGGGTGTAACGGGAATGGCGTGAGAGGACACGTAAGTACGAAAGTATTGTTATAACCTTTGTTAGTATTGTCGGCATCGTCTCTGATTAGATGGCTAAAGTTCGGGCAGTGACAACGTGTATACTGACGTGCGTATCCAGACACACGCTAGTGTGTCTTCCCATCTCTGAACAACGTTGCAAATAGATTGTGTCTGCTTCCAATTCACGAAAAACTACAAAACGCCAAAATAAAACCCAAAACTGGCAGAGAAGCCACCAAGTTTAGACAGGTTCGGCCTCACAAAGGAGTGATATGAACTAAAGAAAAAATTCAAACAAAACCATAAACTGGTAAAGAGGCGACTAAGTTGAGAATGGTTCGGCCTCTCAAAGGAGTGATACGAAATTAAAATATTGGTAAAATGGCCACTCAAGTTATAGTTGACGTGGCACATTATTACAAATCTGCAGGCTGGGTGAGTTGACTCTAAAACACAATTTACCGAAAGTAGCAATGTTTTACTTGTAGTAATTAACTTGCGAGAGGGGAATGACGATAAAAATGGGTCCACTGACTAGACCAGACTCACAAAAGGCATATAAAAGCAATGATTTAATTTTCAGTGCTGATAAACATATGTGCGCCTTGCTCACAAACAAATAAAAACACAAAAAAATCGCAGGGACCAGAGACCAAAATCAACAGGGTGCGGCCATGTTGGTTGGTGACATCACAATACCCTTTTTTTTTATTAATTTTTTTTTTTGGCATATAAAAGCAATGATTTAATTTTCAGCGCTGATAAACAATGTTATTAAAAGCAATGATTTAATTTTCAGCGCTGAAAACAACAGTTTTCATTTAACGTCCAAGGTATTGGTCGGTGCGATTAACTTGGAGAATGTTTTGGTTAGTTGATATCACGCCTTTGAAGGGCCTAACCATTCAGAACTTGGCGGTCACTTTTACCAGTTTTGGTTTTTGATATGCTTAGCTCTATCCCCTACCAAATCATTGTCGTACTGCGCTGCAGACTGAATACGAACTAGTGAAAAGTCAGATTTTTGTTGGGTTCAATTCAGGTGAGATGAGACATTTGTTCTATAACCAAGCTCTCTCTAGTGCAGGCGATGCGGCAGAGGCGCAATTTGTAGATATAACATTTATAACTGAGCCCCATACAATATATCGTGTAAAATTCGACTATAAGTGCCATCGGCTACTCGTTGTTGCTTAACTTTTACACATTTCTCTGTAATACACAGGACACTTCCGTTTTACTCGAATTAACTGCTAAATTGTCTGCCCACTCAAGGTAAAAGCGTGACCGGCATTGCCCCCCCCCCCCCCCTCCAGCCAGCTAGCATCCCCACTGATTTTGTTCTTCGAATTTGACGCATAAACAAAAAACATGTCTCTGTAGAATCACTTTAGTTTGTTAGAATATTGCCGCATAGTTCAGGACATTTTTTAACATATAGTAACTGCTGCTCCAAGTGGAGCACCAGCCTTCTCGATCGGAGCACCAGTCAACGTCTTGGAGCAGCGGAGCACCAGCCGTTGCAACACCTTTCTTCAAAGTTCAAACCCATTCAGTTCGTTTACAAAAATTCATTTCAATCAAAGAATAAAATTACAACGAAACATACGTGCAAGTCGAATGTCACCGGTTGTTGTGCGAAATTCTGAACGTTCCAACCCAATATATTAAAGCCTCAGCACTGATAACATTAGAATTGCAATGGCACATGTGTCCAAGTCATGTTGTTCATTCATGCTCACGCCCATGACGTCACTTCATTGCATACTCAGCTGATCAAAGCCACCTAAAGTAAATTAGACAAATTTTAAACGTGTACACTTTCTGAGGAAGTTGAGCGCAAAAATGTATTCCGACTCACCACCACCCTCCATTTTTATCTGCCCTACGGCCTCAGAATCATGCCTTTTTTACACTTTGAAGCATCACGTCACATTCCTTAAAAAATGCCCTGGTGTCCTTAAAAAAAATGTCCCTAAAAACCCTCCATCCTTCAACATACATTATTTCACTGTGGTCATTAGGTCCAAATTCAAGTGTCGTCACCGCCGTGGCGACAAAATTCACTGTCCAAGTCCAAATATTCAACCATTGGTTAGGGGGGCAAAAAAATGGCAACGTCCAATTCTGAGACGATTCTATCCCTTATCATCGATTAGGAAAGAAAAATAAAACAGCGGTACTCTCTCGCATTGGCTGTTATCAACACTACAAAAGCTTCTTCTTCCACTAAACGGAAGTGAGGCGTCAACTCAACTGACAGAACCCCATTCCGGAACGATTTCACTCGGCGGCTTCCGGTCCACGTGCATTACCGGGTTAACAAGTCAATTTGTTGCAAGTTTGGTTCGAGTAAAGGGCCATAACCAAGGATTTACCAGGATTTTACGATAAGGGTATAAACTTTTTTTCATTTTGTGGAAGATGGGGGAAGGGGGAGCTTGGGCGTGAAGCGTGTGGCAGCTGCCGCCATTTAATAAAACCGACTGAGGCACAATCAGCCCAAAACTTGAAGTTTCTACCAGCAGATGTCGCCCCGTGACCAATTACTTCGCCACGTGATGCCTACACGACCGGAGGAGCGCACGAACTCCTTTGACTTGTTCCATCCCTTTTTCTTGACGAAGGAATGTAGCGTCTGTCGGATAAGAAGCCCAACGTTTTCCTACAATCTGTAGTTGCTGAGGTTATAGTCAGCACTACGTGAAACCAGAATTGTCTAAATAGCAATACTGAAAGGGAATGTCAGCATTAAAAGTGATTTCTTTCAACTGATAACTTTTGGAATGCAGCGTTGATCAGAAAAGTCTCTTTAAAGTTGCATTCCTTGTTACCCTAATCTTCAGGGTGGCGTTGAAAAGCTCATGATGAAATTCCCTGATTTGTCCAGGATTTCCAGAACATTACTGACACTATTCCCTGATTTTTTGTTGGTCGGAGGAAGACACAGTGCAGGAGTAACACAATTTTTTGTTCACATTTCACTAAAAATCGTAATAACGCTGTCGCACTGCTTTGCTAAATCAAAAATTGCACTGCCCTATTGTGTGCGCAGTGTATCTTGAGTCCTGCAAGTATTTTGTGAGCGGCTACGTCTTCCTGGATGGGGTGGCTTTAATCGATGGCCGCCATTGTTTATGTAACCATCTTGGATATCAACAAGGCACTCTGTTACTGAAAACGTACAATCGATTATCTATGTTCGTTCTGCGGAGAACTCAAGATAGGCCGCGGACACTATAACTGGTATTGGTAAAGAGTAGGAAAAGGCCATAATCTGAACAAAACTAGAAAGGCACTTGACACGTAACGTCCTACGTTACTATAGGCCTAAGGTGTTTTCACTTTATCAGAAACGAAACAAAAAGCACACGAAGTTTTAACTGAAGTAAAGTGAAGGTTTTAGAAGTAAAAACTTAAAATCCGAATTAGTTATTCTTTATAGGTGAAAGTGACTTTTCGGAAACTATTCAAATTCTCTTGACTTTCATTATCTATTTATCAAATTCCCTCATTATTCCCTGAATTCTCCAGACTGAATAAATTCCATGACTTTTCCAGGTTTTCCAGTTACAACGCTGCCCTGCTATTACCCGCATGCGCAGTTCCTAGTCTGCGCATGTGCCATCGTGACGTTTTGCGAGATTTAGCCCGACTCCTTTAACGTCACTTCCGTTTGCTTCTTTTCTTGACTCAGCGTTGCACGTGTGAAAAGAGAACGTCAGTTACAGACGAAACGAGTGTCACGGGCAGCACGAACCCCAAAACTGTGTCGTCATCAGAAACCTGCAGAAACCCGTCACGGTTAAAGTGGCACTATCAGCGATTGAAAGTCTGCAGAATCTGGCAACAATTATCGCTATCCAGCACTATCTAGCACTTGCTTGCACCTAGCGAAAGAATGCACAACGGCATTTCTTTAAACGGAACAAACAAGCCACGACCTCCTTAATTGTTGTGTGAAAGTTAGGTACGTCCTTGTGCACCTGGGAGCAACTGTAATGGTTAACAATGTTACCCCAGCTAATATTTCCTGAAGCATGCGTAGTTACACATGGGAGGGGGGGAGGGGTGGAAAGGGTTATTGCATGTCAGGAAGGAAGTGAACATGCAACACTCATTTGGAAAAATACGCTCCCTCCTCCAATATATGCTTGACATGACTGATAATGAAACGAATCAACTTAACTTATTCCCTTTGCTTCAAATAAAAAAACATTGCCTAAAGCCATTAATCTGTCTTGTCCCTCCTCTCCCCGCTCAAGGAAACATTTACAGATTCCCCCTTCCCCAAATGTAACTGAACGTACGTATGCTTCAGGAAACCACTTTTCAATTTTGTGGAAAACGCACCACACGTTTCTATTGCGCGCGCAGCGTATCTTGAGTCCTGCGGGTATTTTATGAGCGGCTACATCTTCCTGGAAGGACAGGCTTTAATCGACGGCCGCCATTGTTTTTGTAGCCATCTAGGACATCAACAAGATGCTCTGCTATCGAAAACATACAATCGATTATCTGTGTTCGTTCTGGGACGAACTCAAGACAAGCCGCGGACACCTTAGATAGTTAAGAAAAGAAAACCTGTATCTGTATCCCGTACTGCTGCTATAATTCCGTTTGGTACGGCGCTTTCTCAGCTGGACATCATGAATACATGCAGTGAAGCTATTACGACTAACTTGCCTGAAAGATAACTCCTACCCTTTAATGGTCCGATTGTTATTGTTTTGTTGTTGTTGTTGTTGTTTTATGCTTTGGCATTAGCTTACAGTTCTCTGCAATTTTCCAATTTACATCACTATTCTACGACGTGTACTTCAAAATTTAGCAGCGTGATGACCCTGAACGGCCATTCCAAGGTCATTTAAACTAGCGTCATTACATGGGCCCCCCCCCCCCGACCTGTAGTATATGCATGTACATTTTCGTGCTTCTCCTCTCACGGTGGGGATATCCAGTTGAGGTTTAAACTTAATCCTTGGGTTAAGCTCGGTAATAAGGAAAAATGAGGGCTAAGCAAAATTTAGCCTGAAGGTCGAGGGTTAACTTAATACTGAGTAGTTAGCCCCGAGCTGTAAAAAGCGGTGATATCCATCGAGTATTAGCGTTATTCCTGAGCTTTAACAACATTTTTACGAAGCTAACTTAGCCTGAAGGTCGAGGTCTAAGGAGTAAACAGCTAACAAAACCTCAACTTAGTCCAACATGGATATCACCAACTTTTTTCTCCAGTCTACTAACTCCCAGGTCGAGGGTTAGTTAGTTCCAGGGTTAAGCTACTCCGGGGCTAGTTTATACCTCAACTGGATATACCCACCGTTAGTAGAGTTGGAATGGCAGTAGGCTTCTCCAGACTTTTGCACCATCACCCTACAATAAAATGGCATTATTGCAACTTCTCTGCAGGCGGTTCCTACCCTCCCAAACTCTGCTGATCCTGTCCAAGTGTCCATCCCCTGGTCGTAAACACGCCGCAAAAAGCTAAACAGACAAGAGGAAAGTGGAAATGATCGTGCTAAAACTGGATGTCCGCTGCCAGGTCACCAACTATTTACTAGTGTTGAGAGTTAATAACGACTACGGATGATCCACCATCACTAACCTTTGATCTTCCCACCTCAACCCCCCCCCCGCCCCCTTCCGAACCCCTCAGCTCGAAATCGTTACACGGAATGGGGGATCTTCGCTGTCCGATCACACAACCGTCATCCATCATGTTGCACGCAGCAAAGATCACGAACGCCTTGCTTGTTTCGAATCTATTGACAGGCCGAGGAAAAAGCTACGAATGATCGCACAGGGCCTAATCATAAAATCAATAAAACAACTCACTTTTCTTCAACGGCGGGAGCGCAAATACCCCGCGGGTTGCTTATTCGGAAATGGTGTGGGTGGAATGAGCGAAGTGGGCGCGAGGGACTGTTTTTTTTATAATTTTTTTTTTATTTTACGGTTTATTTGATTTTTTTTAATACATTTTTTTATTTCTAACTGCCGTCTAAATTAGTTTTTCCCCAAACTTTTTAAATGGCGGAACTTGGTCACGCCTCCGGTTCTGGATGATAGTTCAATACGAACTTCGTGGCCTGCTGCCGACGTTTTCACGCGTTTGGCTGTTACACGTCGCTTGTTTTCGACGATGAAATGCGTCACGTTGAGTCGAGAAATCAATTTCGAGGGATGCCAAAAGTTGCTTTTGATCCTCTGAATCGTGTGAAATGGTTTCCGGGGAGGGGCGGCCGCCCCCCCCCGGCGGGCCCGGTGGGGGAAGTGGGTGAAGGAACGGGAGCAGGCTAGCAAATTATCCGCTAAATCGTCTTAGAAATTTAGCTGTCCAGTGGACATTTTAGTATTAACGCTACACGAATTGGCATACCAACAGAATTTAACATTAAGACACACGCTAGTGTTTCGTCGTCGCCAAATACATGAGGTTTAATAGTTGTCAGAGCTTAATTGTTGTCAGGTATAATTAATTAGCCGGGCGAGCGAAGTGAGTGAGAGCGATTCCTCGACTAAATTTGGGTATTGTGCATAGTTTGTCTGTGTAGCTGTCTGCCTCGAAAACGATAACGTTCGTAATTTTGTTCCGATTTTGTTAAAATTATATGACAACGGAGCTCTGATGCGTGAACCTCACGAGGTCGAAGATGAAAGTCCGACCTCAATATTTTCGGATACATTCGGGGTTTTCGTTGAATGTCCAACCCGATTGTTAAGTGGTGGCAAGGGAACCCGATTCGTAAGGTTAGTGGCCCCGAGCATTATATGGACAACGTAAAACCATTTCCCGTAATGTACCATAGTGAAGGTTTTTTTTTAAAAATTAGTGTGAAGAATGCCGAACACAAGAACAAATGGTATACATAAAACACCATTACTGCCAATTTCACACGTTTCATTTGAAACAGCACCGTTGCTTCTTTCATCGTTTCTACCCCTAACAGAGCTATTAAGATGGCTCTTAAAGATCGGTGTGGCATTCGTTTGCTTGCTTTAGTATTCGCTTCGGTGTAATCTATTATATGCCGGTATTAAATTAAATTGATGAGTAAAAATTGTAGTGTATGCTGCGCTGTAATGCCACATCGCTTGTAAATACACGATAGTGTGACGTCATCCGTGGACGCATCACGGATGCGATTGTAAACTCCCCTTACTAAGTGTCACTACTTTCAAAGGCCTACTCTTTGGAAACTTGGCAGCTTCTCTCATACCAGTTTTGGTTTTGGGTGGATCGAACTTAGGAAGATGGTATACCAGCTGTAGAACAGTGACACGACGTAGTATTGTTGTATATAGCTCTATGCTGGAGCCTTAATGGGTTAGCTGCAAGGGGCACTGCAGAGAGAAACAGAAGGGCGTCATACCGAAGCCGATGCTGTGAAGAGTGATTTCTTAGACCTAAAACGCGCGATTTTTGTTGTTGGAGAAAACAACGTTATTTTAAGCCTAAGAAATCCGCTCTTCCGTTGTTTTTGCCACCATTTTTATGTAGTGCACCTTGTAGTTATGCCCTCCAAAACCCATACTGGTGCCAATATGGCGGCAAATGTCACTGCTCTATTGGCTTGGCAAACGTCGTCGACTTTCTTTTTTACTCCTAAAGATCAGTGTAAACGCTGCGCCAAACGATTGGACCTGGTGGCCGATGGCTTTTAGATCCGATCTCCTTCAGTGATCTCAAGCCTTGGACTGTCTTCCTTTCTTTAACGAAAGATTTTAGTGCAAAATGAACGACTCACAGAAAGCTTTCATTGACAGGGAAGAGAGGAAGGCTTTTGAGGTCTGCCGCTAAACTCGTCCTTTAGTCGAGCGGAGTAATCGCGCAATTACCTACACAACTACTGAGAAAGCGCCGTATATTTAAGTTTCGTAATCTTCGAAACGATAAATCAAGTCCACTGCCCGTGCCATTTTCCCGTGGCTCAGAAAGGCCCTGTAAAGACCATCTGATGGCCTCTAAACCCGTCTGTGTCTACCCCTTCGGTCAAATAGGCCTAAACCACCGCCCGCTGTTCAGTCGACAACAGTGCCGCCATTTTGGCACGCTGTGAAGTCGCTTGCTGTTCTCGCGTAAACGCCGGCAAGTCTCGCGAGAGGGTTGAATGAAAGAAGCGCGCATGCTCTGTGTCTCTTCTTCTGGCTGGGTTCGCCAATCCGTGAACCGTGTCTTACACAGATCATAAACCAGCGAGCAAGAAGGACCGCATGCCCACGAGCAAAAACATAGTCGGGCGGAGATTGGGGAGAACGATGGATGAAATGCAGGCTGTGTTATGCAGAGGGCGCGTGTGGTTTTAGAGCCCGATGTGTGTGTGTTTCCGTGTTTTCGTTTCAAGTTTGCGAACGCTTTGGCAGTAGACGTGTAAAAATGACGTCAAAATTTCACTCCGTCACTTACTTTTCTTTTTTTATTTGATGAGCAACTTTTATGACGAGTGACGATTTTCTGGGATATCTTTAAAAAAAAAACTTTGAAAAGTAAAGACTTTGGAAAATTGATAATAAAAATAGAAAAATCGTTAGGAAGGGCTTAAGGTCGCTAAGGAAGTAGACGATTAGTTTCAAGGCAAGGCTCGATCCCAATTCATCCTTACTGCATAGCTAGGGGACTTTGCACACGTCGTTACATATTAGGCATAAGCAAGAATGTATCCTTCGAGATGTCCTTGTAGGATCCAGACGTTCTGGCTGTTCGGTCTGAACCCCAACACCAACTGAGGATCCATCGATCAGCCATCCGTATTTATACTGGTCGAAAACAGCAGGATTCATACCAGGGCTTTACGTCACGTGACTGGCTAACAGGCGCGACCCGGCTGCAGCCGGTTAGGCAGTAGGACTCCCTAGTCACCCGGATGTTGGTGCTTGGCTAACTCCGGTGTTTGCAAGGTAGTTGGTGCCATGGAACAGCCATGTTAACGGCAAGGTGCACCACGGAGTGTTGGCTCCGTGGGTTACGCATTGCCGTACAAGTAAGCCGTTACAAGGGCAAATTGAAGAAGATGGTTGGCAATTAGAAATGGATTGTGAGGATAAGTTCATTACGAATTCGAAAAGATTCCTGACTTTAAACTGGGAGTCGAACCTTGACCTGCGATACGTGTTTAGGAGAACTACATTGGAGTTATTGGAGTAACTTTGTGTAGGTTATAAAAAGAAATGCGAATTAGCTCCTGGCTAAATGGTTTTTTTTCCTGAGATTTTCTTGTTTGTGTTTCTAAACCATGCGCAATGGCTGTTTGCCGTGACGTCACCATGAGTTAGCCAATGACGGACGAGAACAACGGCTGTTTGGCCGTCTGATTGGACTAGCCCAGTCACGTGATATCACGTCACAGCAAACACCCATGACGCGTGGTATAGTGAAGTGCTGTTATAGTCTCTTAAGTTTTTCTGTGTGTTGGGTACGTGTTGGGAAGTTTTTAAAAGTATCTGCAATTGAAACATTCGTTTAAATTTTTCATTTTATTGTATGCAGTTACAGTTGTGCCATTTACCATTAGCTGTATCTTTAAATCTTTCTATCAAGAAGTGGATAAAAAGCTAAAAAAAATGTTTCAAAGAAACATACACGCTGAGATAAAGAGTACACTTTATCTCAAAACTGAAAAACAAAACTATAAAACAAAAGCGAACTCATTTGCTGGTAAAGGTAAAGTTTCACTGCACCGAAGTCAAAACTAGAAAGGAACACGAAGAATCTTTCTGTAAAGATTTTATGTACCACAATGTCGCTGTAGTGTTTAGTCCATGTGAAACCTTACTGCTGTATTAAAATGTTTTTTTTTTTCTTTTTACCATTTTTACTGTTGAATTCGCCTTGGTAGCATATCCTAAAATGTTTCGTTGGTGAAAACCATCTTATACTGTTGTGTAGACCATCGATATCTAATCTACCTTTTTTTTCTCTTTTCAGCGTGGCTTGGTGCTCTTTCCCAGGCTCTATCCCTCCTCCTCTCCCCAGTCGTGGTGGCCATTTGCAGGCGGAAGAGTACAAGACTGACAGCAGTGTTAGGAGGCCTGATTACGTCACTGGGCTGCCTTTTCACCTCCTTCACCTCTCAGTTCCACCAAATGTTCTTCAGCTACGGTGCGGTGGTGGGGGTAGGGGTGGGCCTGGTACGAGATACTTCTTTTCTCATGGTGGGACAATACTTCAAACGCAAGAGGGAAACTGTCGAAATCGTGGTGGTGGGCGGAAGTGGACTAGGAATCGCCCTCACCTCTTTGCTCATGCGCGAATCTATAAGGTAAGAAGCTTGAGTGCTTGTTTGTTAATTGTTTTTATCATGGGGTTCAAAACGATGTATTTGGAACGTTTCTGTAGCATGAATGTACAGGGTACCAAACAATGATAGCTCCCCACCCCTCCCCAGAGTAAATTAAGCGTGATAGGAAAAAAATGAAAGTATCAATAGGTAGCACAATTTATTGTAGGTTTAAACTCACAAACTCAATATTCACAGCCGTATTCCATAAATCCACTCAATGGTGAGTGTGAGAGGGCAAATGTGTGTGCAAACATCTAAGTTAAGGGTCAGCAATTTTAGTACAGCCACAGAAGCGAATGTGAGTGTCCTGACATCTGAGGGTATTTCTATAGATGCGTTGTGACCCTTACCACAGCCACCTACAGTAAAGGCCGTATCATCTTTGCCTCCAACAATGCTCCGCAAAACGGCGAATCAAATAACGACGTGGCAAGTTTGCCAAGTGGCGTCATCTGTTGACAGAATTTGGAACCCTGGTCGGTTAGTTTGAAATTTCGCCGCTTGGTGTAGAGATGGCAGCACCTAGCAAACTTGCGCTTCCTTCTATGTCAATGGTTGATTTTACTCGCCTAATTTGTCTTAATCTGATCCGGCCTTTACTGTAGGTGGCTGTGCCCTTACACTCACATTTAGCTCCACTCACACTTGAGTGGATTTCTGGAACACGCCTGTCAGTGTTTACTCCATTGGCGTCACGCACAGATTGAAGACGAGCAGGGTAGGACGACAAAAGTGACTCAAAAAGCTTCGTATTTCTTCAGTAATGAAGACTGGCCCCCTAATTCTCCCGATTTGAATGTCTGTGAAAACTTTGGATCCATCTTGAAGGACAATGTTGAAAAAAGGATGATGTCTGATAGCAACTCGATTTAGTGGTACCAGGATGAAGGAGCACATGGATGTTGAGCTTCGGGGAATGGAGTTTAACACGGAGCTGTTTGAGTCACTTTGTCTACCTAACCTGCTCGACTTCAATCTGTTCGTGACGCCAATCGAATGAACACTAAATACTGACCTTGTGAATTTAAACCCACAATAAAATGTGCTACCTATCGGTACTTTCATTTTTTCCTTATCATGCTAGTTTACTCTGGAAGGGGAGGGGGGGGGGGGGCTATCTTGTTTGGCACCCCTTACACTGTTTCAATTACCAGGAATGTTTTGCACTAGTCTGACCTGTACACTGGCTTGCTTTTTGCATGTAGCAGAGACATATTTTGCACCGATTGAATCCTGTTTCATCCTCTTTGTTGAATTTTTGCACAATGCATGAGTTTTTATGTCTCATTTTTTTCCCACTTTTACCTTTGCTGTGCATTTTGTTTGTGTTTTAATTTTTTTTTAAAACAACTTCTGGCATGCATTGCAGAGAAATGAAACTGCAGTGAGAAGATGCAAACAAACATCCGTCGTAGTATCCGATATTCACCATAGTTTTTGGATGGTTGTTAGTTGTTCGTATAGGTTTTGACGAACAGTACTTCAGTAATCTAATTTTTGACAAGTTGGCTGGCACTGAGTTGGCCCTGCGCATTTTTAAACTTTTATTGCGTGAATTTTGTGATAAAGCCTCGAAAAACAGTCAAAAATTAAAGGTTTGTTGTGTTACATGACATGCCGGACTGTTATGTTGGAAATTAATGCGCTGTATGTTCAAACACTTCGCAAACACCGAGTTTGGCAAATTTTCGACGAACAGATACTGGAAAATACTCGTGTTCGTCTTCTTCCGTCTTCTTAAGCTAAGTTCTTGTTCACCTACATCTTCATCGCAACTGCTGTCGTCTGTTTCCAGATCCAAATTTGAAAACGCCGTTTTCTGACTCTCATATTTTGAAGGCTGTTGCGTCTTCCAACGATGTGAAAACTGCGTGGTGAGTTTGTCGCCCACCAAGAGTGTATACGTGGGAAAGAAGGGGGCTGAAGAATCATCAGGGGAATGCCACATTTTTCATAGTGCTGGGTTGAAAGTGATTTTAGGGCTCGAAGATGGGAGTCCCATCTTGAGTTTGATTTAAGAAGGGTGGTGGTCTTATTCCACCCTATTTTGTGTCCCGTTTCAGTGTGATGGAATGCGATAGCCTATTTTCAGGAACTTCTTTGTTAGTGTCGGCCATGTGCTCGTTCAGACGGTTGTTTGACAACGGCATTTTTTAATTTCAGGCATGTTGCCAGCATGGAAATTTGTGAAAAATGTAAAAAATTAAAAGTTGTATGAAAAATTGTGAGAAATGTAAAAAAAATTAGTAAGCTGTGTGAAAGATTTGGATTTCATGCCAGACAGCAACAACAAAACTTAATTTTTTTTTAAATTTTAATGTGACTTTGTAACACGGAAATGCTGATGTGTAGAGAGGTTTTAGTGAAACTAAACAAATAATTACCGATCATCGTACAAGACTTTCGACTTGATCCGTCAGTGGATTTCGAATGACGTCTTCTTTCATGATTCTCCATGGTTGTCAACCCAAAAATATTCCCATTACCCAAGAACTGTTAGCAAGTAACAGTTGCAAGCATCGAGAAAGAAAGTTTATTGAAGCCAAAACAAAGAGCGAAGATAATGAAGAACACAGGAACATTGCTGTTAGCGACAGCATGCAAGAAAATGGACATTGTTCAAATTGAGTCGGCAAATTGAGTGCAAAAGAATCTGTTGCAAATGCTAATAAGCAGTTTACTCGTGTTGAACTGCGCAGTTCATTTCAAAGCGAAAGAAAAATGGAGTACTATTTTAAGCTCCTGGGAAAAACTCAACTGTAACTATTAAATTCAGCAATTGTAATTCGGCATATATAGGCAACCTTAAAAAAAAAAGTATGAAAATTTGTTAATTTGGCTGCGTGAAAAATGTGAAAAAAAATAAGATTGTAAAATGTGAAAAAAATGTGAACAATTTTGAAAAGTTGGTAACATGCCTGAAATTAGGATCTTGAAGCAAACGACAGCAGTTGTTATGATGGTGTAGGTAAACAAGAACTAAAGTGTGCGCGGCCTATCTTGAGTTCGCCGCAGAACGAACACAGGTAATCGATTGTACGTTTTTGGCAGCAGAGTGCCATGTTGATACCCAAGATGGTTACAGACACAATGGCGGCCATCGATTAAAGCCGCTCCCTCCAGGAAGACGTAGCCGCTCGTAAAATACTTCCAGGACTCAAGATACGCCGCGCACACAATAACAGCTTTAAAAGGCCGGAAGAAAACGAACGCGAGTATTTTCCAGTATCTGTTCGTCGAAAATCTGTTTTGCTCGTTGAGTTTGCCAAACTCGGTGTGTGAAGTGTTTGATCATAATATAGCGTGCTAATTTCCAACATGCCGGACTGTGCCTGGCAGGAGATCCCTCTTTAAAAATTTCGCTGCTTCGCCGGCAAAATAATTACAGATTGTGCAGTAATATATGTTGAATTGAAGGAGATTCTCTGGAACAAGGAGGTGAATATCAATGTTTCAGTTTGCCTCACGCTCTCACTGTTTACACGTCAGAATATGAACACTAAAAAAAAAACCTGGTAAAGAGCCCACTTGCTTGAGAATGGTTCGGCCTCTCAAAGGATTGATATGAAATTAAAATATTGGGAAAATGGCCACTCAATCTATTGTCGACTGGGCACTTTATTACACATCTGCAGACTAGTTGGGTCGAGTCTAATGCACAATTAAAAAAAAAAAGTGATATCATACCAAAAATCCAAACTGGTGAAAGAAACCGAATGGTTCGGGCCTTCAAAGAAGTGATATCTGCACACCAAACATTCACGCACCAAATAAAACTTTGGACGTTAAATGAAAACTTGAACATTGCTACCGAAAGCAGCAATGTCTGGTTTTCATTTAACGTTCAAATTATTAGTCGGTGCGATTAAGTTGGTGAATGTTTTGGTGTTGATATCACACCTTTAAAGGGCCGAACCGATCGGAACTTGGCTTTCCCTTTTACCAGTGTTGGTATTTGATGTGATCTGGTATTTTCTGCGAAATGTTTATTCTAAGCATGTTACACTAGAACCATTTTTGCAATCTTTACTGAACTTTTAATCGTTGAAAGAAGGTGGGGGGGGGGGGTCAAAAACATACTGACCAACTGGAAGAAAAAAATAATTTTTGGACCTCAAAAATGGCACTTTCAGAAGTCAAAATTTCTAAAAATGCCTCAGCTTTCTAAAGGTTTGGAAGCTATTAGTACCATCACTGCAATTATAGTTTTTTAAAAGGACTTCGTAGTAAAGCCTTGGCTCTTGGTTTCTTGACTTCTTCTGTCCTTCAGGCGCTGACTATGTTACGGATGCGGTCATAGAAGCAAATAGTGTGTTCATTATATTTATTGTATGAATCTTGACAAAAACTGGGTGTAAGGAACATTTTATAGAACATTTTTAACCCAAGATGTCTTTTCGTTAAAAATGAAACACTTTTCCTTACAAGTAATGGTAACTGTCGGTGTGGAGAGCTACTTACTTAATTTGGCTACAGCACTAAGCTTGGCTACAGGAATCATCTGCAGACAGTCTCATTAGGTATACGAAAAGCGCATTTTTTTTTGGGGGGGGGGGGGGGTCACATTATTTTGGATCACGAATGGGGGGGGTCAAGATTTTTGTCAGAGTTTCGAAGGGAGGGGGTTATCGAAAATTTGGTGGTCACATTTTCATTTCCTCCACCCCCCCTCCCCATCAGCCATAAATAATGACCAGTCCCTTAAGTAGGTTGCACAATTTTAAAACAAAATTGTAAAAAGTAACATGAAAAGAACAACGATTGTAAAAAATAAAAAAAATAAAAAAAGCATACGACGCAAATTTATAAAGACGATGGAATTCTTTTAGCCGTGGCCAGGAGTTGTTAACCATCTAGCGCTTGTTCCCAATGCTGTTTTGCAGTCAGTTATGTCTGGTTTTTTATTGGGGAGGGGGGGGGGGGGGGAGCAGAAGTAGGAGCTCGCATCGCGAAAACATTACGTCAAGTTGATCTCCAAAGTGTTGATTCGCGAACGTATTAGATGGGCTTAATAATAATTTTCCTGCTATTCTGCGAAGTCGTTATTCCTTACTAAGAGTAAAAATTATTGTATTTAATGCTCTTCCAGCACCATTTCGTTTGAATTTGTATTTTCTTTTTTTTTTAGGGGGGGGGGGTACTTGTAAGCATTTTCCAATGGGAAGCTAGTGTTGAATGAGACTAAAACGTATGGGTTCATAGCCTTGTTAAGACACCTATTTCGATGCGGCTTCTTCCGTAAATTAACCCCCGCAGTTATGGGAGTTTAGGGGTGGGGGCACAGAGATTGCTGAATATCGACAAGCGACGTGAATATCTCATTGTCTGCTAAAAGTTACGTTGATGTTATTAGGACATGAAAAGAGCTAACGATGGAATAGGCTCTTGAGGCTCAAAGTCCCTAAGTGCCAAACTTTATGGTAAGAAACGTACTGGGTGACATCCCCGGCGAAAATTTCAATACACGTTAAACTATAACTGGCCTGTAAAACGTTAACAGATTATCAATAATACTCTGAAGTAAAAACAAATCGGAACACAAGCTCTCAGAATGGATAACGTCATCCATTAAATTCTTATTATAGTGTTTATTGTACATACACAAATAAATAAACATGCCTTACGGCAGCTTCGTTCGCATTGTTGTTGAAGTATTACCATTATGGACCAATTTGAATGGCTAAACGCGTATGTCTCTTTGCCTATTTATTTTAAAATGTGTTGGCCGAGCAAGCTTAACGAACAAGGCTGAATATTCGACTGAATTTGGATTCTGCGTGCCTGTTGCGGGAAGTAGTTCGAGGTAGAGCAAGAACAGCTGGAAGAGCACTGGGTAGAAATCATATAAGTGGTGCACTGGGCTAAATTAATCACGGGGCTGAAATCATGTAAGCAGTAATGTTTTGTACCCTCCTGCTCGGCGACGTAATTATCGTTTTCAGACTTCACTTATGTGCCTAGAACTATATAATTATAATTATTTTTCGCTTATAATTATACCCGATTGTTGAAGTGTATTTTCTCATGTAAAATACGACGTTCGGGACCTTCTTGCAGGTCATGCGTAATGGAAAAAAAAGAGTCAAGTCTTTTTACCGGAAATCAAGTAAATTGTGACCTGCTCACAGGAAATGTGAATCAAAGACTTAATCACTAACCATGTTAAATAGCCTAAAATCTGCATGCAGTTGGTGGCAATCGTTCTTGACGCATTAAGAAGTTCTAAAAAAAGTCAAAGCTACTACCTTGAAAGATCGAAGACATTGCAACCACACAAAACGTGCATTTTTCAAGTTCAAAGGTATTTCTCATCTCAATATCTTGTTAATTTTCGATAGACCTTTGCCGTAGATGTTGAAAACGGCCGACTATAGTGGCGTAGTAAATATAGCATGAAGAAGGTAGTCGGTCGTTTTTAACATCTACAGCAAAGGCTATCGAAAAATCGCAAGACATTGAAGTGAAAAATCTCTGTGAACGTGAAATTATGCGTTTTGTGTGGTTGTAGAATACATTAGGAAATGTCGATAAGAGCCAAGAATTGATATATTGTTATTGTCGTCGCATCGTATCTTGAGTCCTCCAGGTATTTTATGAGCGGCTACGTCTTCCTGGGGAAAGCGGCTTTAATCGACGGCCGCCATTGTTTTTGTAACCATCTACGATATCAACAAGGTACTCTGCTATTGAAAACATACAATCGATTATCTGTGTTCGTTCTGGGGCGAACTCAAGATAGGCCGCGGACACTATAAGTTAGAAATTGTTTTTGCCTTGTAAGCTTGTTTATGAAGCAGACCGCATTAAGGCTAGTACGCTGAGAATACGAGACACACTAATCAAACAAAGAAAGAGAAAAAAACAGAACAACAACCCCGACTGGGACAGTAAGCGGGATGTCCTGAGTTCCAGTCTTAGTCGCGACAGCTCTTTTCTTTTTTCTCAGATTAGTTTATTTTGTATTCTCAGTCATATTACCTCGAGTGCCGATGAAATCGACAATTTGTGCTGGAAAGTGGAAAGGAGTTGAGTGCTAAAACGCAGAAATTGTAGATTTCACAAAAGCACGAGTGGCATTCGGTGTGGGAGTTTTGGTTTTCTTTCCGCAAAAACAAGTCGCACTAGATCACGACGTCATATTTTATTTACGTAGTATTATCAGTCAACGTTGACCAACAAAATTTTGGTATATTAGCCCATCGATGTTTACGGTGTCTTCGATGTTTACGACGTTTTCGATGTTTACGACGTTTTCGATGGTTACCATTTAACGACATGTAGAATTTACAACGTTTTCCTCTATTTGGTGTAGCATTACTATCCTCCGTCGCATTCCGTTTCTCAACCTTTAACTTCGTTTTCTTCGGCACTGGCGTTTCGCCTTAAGTAGGCTTAAACCTCATTTTTAGGCCGCTGCTTCACCAAGTCAAAGGTATTGTATCCTTGTGAGAAGCAGTGCCGAGTGTTCGGTAAATGTCCGACGATTAGTGAAGGCGGCGTCATTTCTCTAACATGGGCATAACTTGATGCAAGCGAACACTTGCTCTAAGTGAGCTATACTATCAAGTTCTCTGGGTAGTTAGTCGGTGACAAAATCAGTGACCAGTAAAACTTAAAACTTGTTAATTACTGAAGCGGGAAGGTCCAATGTGGTATTTTCAGTTATAATACCACGAGTGCTTGTATTAAATCGACAATTTTGGGTGTTTTAGCACGAAACTCCTTTAGCACGAGTGGAATTCGGTTGAGAATTTTGGTTTTCTTTTCCCTAAACGATTTTCTGAAGGAATTTCGTGTTAGGGATTCGGTTTCGATTTACAATCTCGATTTCGACATACGAAGTAATTTTGAATGAAGCAAGCAGTCTGCATTAAAGACTGGCCTTGTGAGGATACACAATACACTAATTTGAGAAAGAAAGAAAAGATTACTGCCCCGACTGGGACTCGAACCCAGGACATCCCGTTTACTAGCCGGGCGCTCTAACCACTGCGCTACCGGCGCGGGTACTGGCTACAGGCTCCAGCCGAGCTAAGTAGCTGTTCAATCTTTCTCGGTGGTGACCTAAAGATCACAAACAAACATACAAGGAGGGAAAGCAACTTTGCTTCTTGGCCTCCACACTAGAAATAATGCAAGTAGTAAATAAAGAAAGAAATCACAAGGTAAAGGGTAAATGAAGCAAGCAGTCTGCATTAAACCACTGCAGTCTACTGGCCCAGTAGCGCAGTGGTTAGAGTGCCCGGCTAGTAAACGGGATGTCCTGGGTTCGAGTCCCAGTCGGGGCAGTAGTCTTTTCTTTCTTTCTCAGATTAGTGTATTGTGTATCCTCACAAGGCCAGTCTTTAATGCAGACTGCTTGCTTCATTTACCCTTTACCTTGTGATTTCTTTCGTTATTTATTTCTTTATTTAAGGATTTACGGTGTTTAGTTTTGTTTATAATGTTTACCTTTTATGTTTTGTTGACGAGGTTTAACTCTTATATCTGGCGTAGCGTTACCATCCACCATCGCATTTCATCAATCAACCTGTAATTTCGTTCGCTACGGCATTGGCATTTCGTATTAGGCCTAACCTCATATTTATGTTGTGTATACGCCAAATGAAAAGTACAAGCAGCTTCGTTCTTCCGGTAAAACCCGACGATTAACGAAGCTGACGTCATTCCACAATCTCATTTCATTAACCAACCTGTATTTTCGTTCGCTTTGGCATTGGCATTTCATATTAGGCCTAACGTAATTTTTATGTTGTTGATCACCAAATTAAGTGTATCTTAACCGAAAAGTAGCTTTGTGGTGTTTCCGTAAAAACCCGACGATTAACGAAGCTGACGTCATTCCCCTAATAAGGGCATAAAACAAAGCAGCATCGTCTAAGTGAGATATATTGCACAGATCTGTGGTTCGTTTGTCAGCGCGCATTGAGTAAAGCTTCGATCTGTATAATTACTGAAGGAGGAGGTCCGCTGTCGGTTTCGGTTTCGATGAGCCGGGGTCTTCCCAGTGTAATCCGACCATGGTCCTCATTCAGTGAAAAGAAAACGAAAATTCTCAGTGTAAGTAGAGATTGGTGGTAGTTTTGCGTAAAGAAAACAAAAATTGTATAGTCTTTAAGGCTTACTGTTTGCTTCATAAAACGTTTACCGTATTCATTGTTTTTTTCAGCCCCATGTTTTCATATGACGATGGCATGATTCATTGTCGCATTCTCTTGGCTCGTACGCCAAGACTAACAACTTGGTTGTGCGTTGCTTGCTTCTCTCGGGTTTTCAGGGAAACCTCATAAATCTCGAAGCCCTAGATTTGACCCTAGAAGGAGTTCGGCCGATTTTTAAATCCAACTCTCATTGCGAGCTCTGTGAGGTATGAAATAATATAAGCATTGAGAGGAATAAGGATCACAAATGGAAAGCCAGTAAAAAAAAAGTCCACATAAAATGCACAATTTGCGACGTTTCGAAGCAATCCCAGCTTCGTTATCTAGCAATAAAAAATACGGTAAGAAGCCAAAGTCAAGTTAAACGCTTTAAAATCCATAAACACTCAAATCAAATGAATGGTTTTATTTATTATTTTTATTCATGTGCTTTTTGAGTTTCGTTTTTACGATTTTAAAGTGTTATTAAACTTAACTTTGGAGGTAAAAATTATTTTGTGGCGTTGTAAGTTCATGTAGAAACAGTACCCCCTGACGGGTTAAATGATTTGCCACAAGTACATGAAATACAGTCTCAAATAAAATTTTCGGCAATTTTATGTATGTCTTGTTTGCAAATTTTAACAGAAAAACACAGAGCTAGGCGCTAGGAGCCAAGACGGAGGATCGATAAGCAAGGAGCCACGTTAGGTCTGTGTTTTTATGTGTTTTTCTGTTAAAATTTGTGAACAAGAAAACATAAACAAAATTGCCGAAAATTTGATTTGAGGCTATAGTCCATGCACTTGTGGCAAATCATTTAGTCCGTCAGGGGATACTGTTTCTACATAAGTTTAACTTTGGCTTCGTCGGCGTACTTTTTATTGCTTGACAACGACGCAGGGATTGCTTCGAAAATTGTGTTTTTTATGTGAACTGTGCAGGGTTTCCATTTTTGATCGTTATTTGTGAGAGGTCTTGGGGCTCCGAACAAAAAAACAGCAACGCAGCAGCCGAGCGGTCAGAATGAATCCTGGTCGCCCCAAGTGGACGCTGGTTCGAATCCCGCCACTGACCAACACGGGACATAAGGAAAAAAGGTTCTACGCTGAGAAACGGCCTTAAACGTTTTTATAAGGCCGATTTTCTGCTTCTTCTAGGGTTAAATATTTTGCTTTCTTCGCGTACTTTATGGCGATTAAACACAAAAAGCACTTGAAGAATGCTGCAAAGTAAAAACATTAAAGTGCTCACATTCATATTTACACATCTACGTTTCGGCTCATCGCAGAGCCATCATCAAAAACAAATGACAAAAAAAAAAATAAACACAAGAAAGCTGTCCATCTTCACAAGCCAGAACTTCCTAGGACGTGTGAAAAACGGACTAACCGTAAAAAAAAAATTAAAAAAATTTAAAACTAGAGGGGACTTCGACGTGTGCTAATGGCTAGCCTTCGTTTGGTGCTAGGCACAAGCACATATCGAAGTCCCTTTAGTTTTAAATTTTTAAATATTTTTACGGTTCTCTCCGTTTTTAATACGTCCTATCAAGTTGTGCCTTGTGAAGATGGACATTTTACTGGCAACTTGACTCACGGCTTTCTTGTGCTATTTGTAATTGTTTTTACTTGCTGTTATCTTGATAATGGTTCTGAGATGGAGCTGAAACGTCGCGTTTTAAGGTGCATATGTGTGCACTCTCAGGCTTTGACTTTGCAAGAAAATACTTTATGGAGAGGAAGGGGTTAAAATTGTTTAACTTAAATCTGTGGTTCTACATGTGTTGTGTTTAAACGGGACGGATGGTTAAATAAATCCGGACGCAAACCTATTTACGTTGCCTTTTGGACATAAGTCAGACTGCCTGAGAGGGGAATCGAACGCAGGACCTTTTAAATCAAAGGCCAAGGTCCTACCGCTGAGCCAGACTGACACGGCCAAAAGGAAACGTCCATATAGGCAGCAGAATGTTGTGCACCTTGCATTCTGTGTAAATAAATGTGTACTTTTTGTTTTTAACAGGTCAGTTGGCTGGCGCCTCGGACTGCAGGCGGTGACGGGTGTAGCATTTCTGGCCTTCTTCCTCGGCGTCTGTTATCGCTCGGCGTCCTTGTATCATCCTCAGCGTCGGGCGATCCTCCACCTCAAAAACCAGAAGCGAAAGATCAAAGACAAGGCTAAGATCAGCGACAAACCACCTTTCTTCGACTTCGCCACCCTCCGATCGAGAACGGTCCAAATTGTGCTCGTGGCTGCCGGGGTGGCTGCACTCGGAGTCAACACGCCCATCGTCTTCCTGGTAAGTTGCTGCTTGCGTATAAGCATTGAAAAGAAAAAAACGTTTGTGTGATTTTTGCATTTGTAATAGTTTTTTATGTAGAAACTATTGGTTGTCGATTTTTAACCCACGGCTGCGATGATTTGGCTGGTGAGACATGCAAAGACGGATTTGCATGTCGAGCCGGCCAAATCATCGCAGCCGTGGGTTGAAAATCGATAACCAATCGATTATAACCTATAACTGATTTATATCACGGTTGGGACGTCCAGCTAACTCGTATTTAATTAAAATGTGTTTGTGTTTTGTGAAAATTGGTTCAAGAAAACTGTGATCAATCAGTATCACGATACGAATGGAGGTCATACCATTTTAGTTTGTGGACGGGGAAGTGCGTGATAGACGGACGAGTTCTTTCGCTCAAACTTTGTGGAGGGCGGGGTGGGAGGGTTTGAGTTAGACAGTTTAAGCGTCGGTTTTTGCTGGGTTTACGCTGGACGCTCGCTCGTGTTTATCGAGGCGTTTATCGTGTTTGGAGTGAATAATTCGATATGTGACACAGCAGGGATAATGTGACATTGCTGGGACAGTCTGGAAAGGTATGTAATTCATTTTGTGCGTTTGTAGTTTGAGTTTATTTAAAAAAAATACGGTAATAGGATATTGGTATGAATGAAGGTCATTCCATTTTAGTTTGACTGAATCAGCTTAGATATGGGCTAGACATGTGAGAGTTTGCACGCTGTAATTAGGTTGTTGGTGTGGGCGTTCCCGGTCGCATGATCCGGAAGTGTCAGAAGTGAGGATTATCGGCAAAAGTGTGGGGTAATTTGATAACCCGCACTTTTTGCGAAGATGCACACTTCCGGTGTTGGTTAACCGGATTTAACCTACAGAAATTTACCGTGGCGTTGAGTTAGCGTGATGTCACAGCCGTGGTAGGTTATAAGGCAACACGAAGAATACATGCTGCGTTGCGCAGACTTGTAACAAATCTAGTTGCTCGCTGGCTCTGGATGAAAAATGGTACAAATCTGTTTTTAAACCACACGACAGCTAATGGTTATCAAAGCTACGATTTAATTCTCAAATTGTTACCAGTTCTCGGTAATGCTCACTTCTTCGATAAATAATTCTATTATCAATCTACAATACAATTAACAATAGAATTATTGTTCATTCAGGACTGGAGATCACTGCAAGCCGAACAAGACGGTTTGTGGGCGGAAAACCCTGTTTTCCACATTAATTACTGTTTTTATTCAGATTTTTTAAGAAACTGTTACGCTTTTTTTTTTTATGTACAACCATTGCCGACATGAGAGCATCAGCTTTTGTGGCGTGGGGGATCGTCTTTTTCCAATTATTTCCCTGTAAACTACCGAAATAAACTCAACTCAACCCATTAAGTTGTTTATTGCATTCTGACTACTGACCGCCTTGTGGTTTGAACTTGTTGTAGGTACTTATTGTGTTATTAAGAACAAAAACAAAAACAAACTACAAATTCGTGTCCATCTGCGCGTACAAAGAACATTCTAGGGAAAGAATGATTAACGAGGGCGAGAACGATTGATTAACGAGAACGAATGTTGTGGTGGTCATGCGTAGGTCAGGGACGTGATATCGTCGGAGCTCACATTTCGTCACTGGACTTAAGTTGTTTTCACTCCCGCGTCGCGCTTTCTTAATGAAGGTTTTAGGGCGCTTTTCCGCAACGGCTCGCCCTTTGCATTATCGCAGATAGAATTTAATCCTTATGGCCACGGCGTCGTTGCCGTGGTAACAACGCTTCCTGGATTAGCCAAGTTCGACATCGTTTGAGTCAATGCTTGCAGTCTTATAATCCGTGACAGTAAGATAAAGAATTCCTCCCGAAGAAACTATTTTCACAGCCCCTTCTGAACTCACATATTGACTTGTTTACATTGCGAGCCGCTAGAGCAGAAACGGCCGCCATGTTGGAATTTCCGATGATTTCTAGCTTCTAGCAGTAAGGTCACGTTTACGCAGCGACTCGCCTCTGCTTTCTAGCTGCAAGAACTCAATCGCGATGGCAAACGTGACATTGCCATGGTAAAACGCTAAATGGATTAGCTAAATCTGACATCGTTTGAATAAATACTTGCAGTCTTATATTCCGTGCCAATAATATAAAGAATTCTTCATGACGAAACAATTTTCCCAAACACTTCTGAACTCACGTTATTTGCTGTTTTCGTTGCGAGGCGGCAGACATAAACCCGCCGCCATGTTGGAATATGAGGTGATTTCTAGCTTCTAGCTGCAAGAATGCAAAAGCGCGTGGTTGCGTAAACGTGCCCTAAGGCGAAGGCGAATCGTTGCATAAATGCGCCCTCAGGGCGCGTTTACGTAACAGCTCGCCTTTGCACTATCGCAGCTAGAATTTAATCGCTACGGCGACGGCGTCGCTGCCATGGTAACATCGCTACCTGGATTGGCTAAATGCATCATCCTTTGAGGAAAAGCTTTCAGTCTTGTAATCCGTGGCAATAAGAAAAGATTCCTTTTGATGAAACAATTTTCCAATTCCCTTCTGAACTCACATTATTGACGGTTTTCGTTGCGAGTCGACTGTGCAAAAACCGCCGCCATGTTGGATTTTCAGATGATTACCCGCATCCAGCTGCGAAAAAGAAAAGGCAAGTCGTTGCGGGCGCCGTAACGCGACGAAACCTTCTCACTCGCCGAACGCTATTTGCTAGACATGCGTTATTAATTACGATTAGGTTCCCGTTTCTACTGAAAGAATGCGGTAATAGATAACAAATTAAATGTATTATAAATAACACCACGGGTGAAAAACAAGGTGCTGTAGCAATTTTAAACATTGCTACAACATTGTTGTCGTTTCTCGCTATTTTCAAAATTTGCTATTGTCTCACAAACAATTGACTCGAGCAGTGATCAGACGACGGTAGAATAAACGGCAGATTGCAGTGAGATTCAAAATCCATCATGGCGTTCATTTCGGGGTTATCGAATCGAAAATAAACCATCGAATGCTAGCATTCAGAATTCAGTCCGCCGTGTTGTACTGCGGTAAAATTGTTTACTTGTTGTCATAAAATCGACACTGTTATGCCAAATACACCGTACATCCTGTTGCCAGGCACCAGGTAAGGATCTGGGCCCGCGTCGTTGCCATGGTTGCTACATGTAGAAATCTTGAAAGCCACGTGCTCCGGTAAAGGCGAAAAGCAGCAGCAGATTTAGTATTTACCATGTGTGCAGGAAAACTGACGCTTGGGGGTCGTTGCGTAAATCTTCACCGAGCACCTTTGGCAACAAAGGTTCCAAAAATCGTATAGTTTAGGCCTAAGTAAGCCGCTTTCACAGCATTGACTAGTCTGAAGACAGCATTATTTTTAGCTCTATAGTGTCCGTGGCCTATCTTGAGTTCGCCCCAGAACGACACAGATAATCAGTTGTATTTTTTTTGGTAGCAGAGTGCCTTGTTGATATCCGAGATGGTTACAAAAACAATGGCGGCCGTCGATTAATGCCGCCCCCTCTAGGAAAACGTAGCCACTCATAAAATGCCTGCAGAACTCAAGGTAAACCGCGTACACAATAGCTAGATGCCCGATCACTATAGTTTGTTCCACATTATGTTTTCAGAAAACTGACTGGATGACGACGCATTTCCTTGCACTAAGAGTGCAAAAACATGTGGATATCACACTTGTAGACTCGACAAAGTTACTGTTCGAGTTTACGAATGGGTTGTTTACGGATTTTTGTACTCGTAGTGGAAGAAAACGTGGCGGCATACAGTCAGTTTTATTAAAACATAATGTGGAACAAAGTATAGGCAACGGACTACGTTTCGCCAGAGATAAATAATTTCGGATTTAATAATGCTGCTTTTTTTCTATTGATGCTGCTCTTTTTTTTTATCGTGAGTCACCGCAGAATGCAGCGCATACGACAGGCTATTTGAGGCGCACCTTGCAGACAGCCAAAATAGAGAGAAAAGAATGGCGGTCGTTGTTTCGTCGAGGAAAAGTCGTAAAGTCGACATGCAGTCAAGCCGGGGAATATTGATCGTCATATTTCTAAAGATGTAATGTCGTGAAACCTATAATGCATTAAAAATTACTACGCTGTACACTATAGTTTGTTCCACATTATGTTTGCAGGAAACTGGCTGTGTGACGCCACGTTTTCATGCTCTACGATTGCAAAAACATGTGGATATTACACTTGTCGACTCTGCACAGTTTCTGTTAGTCTAGAAGTGGGATATTTACATGTTTTTTTTGGCACTCTTAGTGGTAGGAAACGTGACGTCCCACAGTCAGTTTCCTGCAAACATAATGTGGAACAAACTATAGAATAACGCATTCTACCTAGAACTTGTTCACGGAAGACTGTTTTATTCTGCAGTGTACTGCGTGGATATCTTCAATTACAAATAAAAAGCACTTGATAGTATGTTATTAAGTAAAAGCCAGTAAAGTGCACAAATATACATAAAAACTCGACGTTTCGGCTCACCTCAGAGCCATCTTCAAACGTAAAAGAAATTTACAAATAGCACAAAAAAGCCATGAGTCAAGTTGCAAATAAAACGTACATCTTAAAACTAGGCAGAACTTGCAAAGACATGTTAAAAACAGATAGAACCGTAAAAAAATTTTAAAAGCTTAAGAAACAAGAGGGGACTTCGATGTGTGCTCGTGGCTAGCACCAAACGAAATGCTAGAAATGAACTGCATCCCGTTTTTATATGGGTTTACCGAAGCTCCCCTGGTGTCGGAATTTGTCAACTTGAAATTTTTTTTTTGATTCGATGTAATCTTTGAACTTACCGGTGTTGGGTTGAATGTGGTTGTGCACCTGGGAGGAATAAACTGAAATACACAAAGTTTTTTAAGATTTAGACGGGTACTGTAATTTGTAATCTACATTATAAGATCGTTGAACGAAGACCATCGTCGTCAAGACTCAAGTATCACTTCCCCCTCCTCACGCCCGCAGCGCAATCGCCCATCCCATTCTACCAGCATGAAAAGTACAACCAAGAGAGAGTGGTCGATCAAGATGCCACGCGACAAGTTCGGAAATAGTGACGCGCAGTGACGTTGGGGAAGGAGGGAAAGTGCGACGTAAATACGCGGGGGGGGGGGGGGGGCTGGAGAATCTCCGTATGATTCGTTTGGGGGACTTAATTATTGAGGTGGTAGTCGTAGTCCATAGAATAAGCTGGTTACTTAAATGGGTGTACATTACGTTTGAGGAGGCTTTCGGGTCGGGGTGGGGGGGGGAGGAGGAGGGGCGGAGCGGGGCGCAATCTCGCGGTAAAGAGAACAGCTACTCGGCTACATAGCTGAGATAGTAGCTGCGTTTGTGCTCCTCCGGTATTTATTCGTTGTAACACGCTATTTACGAATAGCAGGGTGCACCTTGTGTGAACGCGCACGGTGCACCTTGCAGTTACATAGCTGCTTAGCGTCCTGTCAACTTCCGTCTACACCGGAACTTGGCCGAACGCCAACAGCCGGGAACGAGGCTACTCTATTGTTCAAACCAGGAAGAGCCGGCTCCAACCTGTTAGCGGTTACGCAACGTAATGCCTCAGGCGACTTCTATTGTTCTGGCCCACGCATAAATACGAGGGTCTGTACCATGGGAAGCGACTTGGTGTGGGGCAGACGACTCGAAAGGTCGTCTCCCTGGACTCAGCTCAGGATAAGACCAAGCTCCTAAACTTGTGTTTTATGGCTAATATATGTTTTCAGTGCATAGTCCCCTAGCTATGCAGTAAGGAGTAAATTGGGTTTGAGATTATTCTTGACTTCAATCGTCTAATCCCTGAGGACGTCACATCGTCGCTGCGTACATCTTGAAGTGGAAAAGTTATTTGATGTAACACGAACAGGCAACATGCATTACTTCAATTCTACATGAACATGGAATTAGCATCCCGTACTGGATAAAAAGCTAACAAGTGTGTTACCTGCGATAAGGCATTTGCACAAAAAAAGGTATTTCATGCAACATTTAACACCAGCCGTGCGTAGCACGGGCTTCCTCTAGTTTTGAATAAAATTTTGGTGCCGGAAATATCTGGTTGATGTCCTGTTTTTGTAAAGTGCTGAACAAGCGAATTGGTTGTATCCTCAAGTTTGAAATTAGATTTGAGGGACTGGAGGTGCTGAATACGTTTTTGTTCACTTTATCCTATGTGAATGGCTGTGCGTTCTGATCTGCACAAGGAATTTGATAAATAGCCACTTACATAGGACAAAGTGAACAAAAACTTATTCAGCGCCTCCAGTCCCACAAATCTAATTTCAAACAGGTTACAAACAATTCGCTTGTTCAGCACTTTATAAAAACAGGACATCAACCATATATTTCCGGCACCGAAATTTTATTCCAAGTTCCAAATTACAGTACCCGTCTTAATATTAAAACTTTCTGTATTTCAGTTCATTCTCCTCCAGGTGCACAACCACATTCAACCCAACACCAATAAGTTCAAAGATTACATCGAATTTTGAAAAAAAAAATTCAAGTTGACAAATTCCGACACCAGGCGAGCATCAGTAAACCCATATAAAAACGGGATGCAGTTCAATTCTGGCACTTCCGTTTGGTGCTAGCCACAAGACACATCGAAGTCCTCCTCTTGTTTCTTAAACTTTAAAAAATTTTTTACGGTCCGTCAGTTTTTAACCAGTAGCAAGTTCTGCCTTGTTAAGATGGACGTTTTACTTGCAACTTGACTCACGGCTTTCTTGTGCTATTTGTATCTTTTATTCTTGATGATGGCTCTGAAATGAGCCGAAACGTCGCGTTGTTATGTATATTTGTGCACTTTACTGGCTCTTACTAATAACATGGTTATCTTCAATGCATATTACTGCGGGTCGTAGCCTAGAAGAGTTAAAGTGTTTGCCACCGTTACCAAACCTAACAAAAAACAGCCGCCGGTCACTCCAAAGCGACAAAGCAACAAAGGGACACTTTCAGTACCTTCCTAAACCAACCAACAGAGCGAACAGAACCCTCCACTGTTGGTGACAGTGTGGCTGCATGCACACTTGACGTTGGGCGTGCGCAGTAATGTTGCGTCAGCCATTCAGTACCTTCCTAAACTGCAATCACAGCTCAGCAAACTCAACAAGCTCAGCAGAGCAGTCGTAACGTCATACCTTCATCGCGATCCGACGTGGCTAATGGATTGGACCTGGCTTGGCTAATGGATGTGACCAGGCGAGAGCAATGCCAAATTGCAAACCATCCGGGAAAGGTGGTTTCCTGTGGTGGGGATTTGAGCCATGGCGTTGAGCATGCGCAACAGGTAACAGTTTTGCCGGAAACAGATTTATCGATGACGATGGTTGACGTCAATCAAGCCGCATAACACGGTGATTAGTAGGGATTGAGCTGAACTGTCAGGAACAGTGGTACGTTTGGTAAGCAGCTCTGTTCGGTGTTCTAGGAAGGTACTGAAAGGGTCCCTTTGCTGCTTCGTTCGTCAAACTTTGTCCGGCACGCACATCGCGGAGGACCGGAAACGTATAGTCGATCATAAAAGTGGCGGAGGAGTCAAGAAAAAAACTCGAGGAATTATTTCCTTTTTACTTCCAAAAACAAACAAGCGAGTTAAATTTTATTCGAAACAAGTAATTTCAGTGGTGGCCTTAAAACGTGGCCTTAAAATAGAATGTTCCGTGACCTTTCATTCGTGCCATTCTTGTTTACTCCACAGTTACGCTAACGTTATTGCCTCGCCATTTCCCGTTATACAACGCTGGCCAATACTACCGTAACAAACGCCTCAATTTCCCGTGAGGATTATATGACGTCTTTTCACGTCGTTTCCGAAAAGCTTACGAGCTTTTATGTGTCACTGGACGTTGGCCACTCGTCTTACGGACGATGAGACCCAGCGGGGTGCGAAGGGGGGAAAGGGGAATCGTGCCGGGGACTTTCTGCAAACCGTTTAGGACACAACCGCCTCAAATACCCCTTCACTCCCTCGTTTTTTTATACAATTTTTTTTTCTCTATTTCCGGTGATGACAACGAGATGTCAGCAGCCGGAAGTGGCCACGCGACGCGAAGCCCTTTGGTGACGCGAAGCCATTTCGGGCCCCCGGAAAAAGAAACGAACGCTAAAAATAATACAAAAATAGAAAAATGGTGACAATTGGAAGCGAGGGGATTCAAGCGCGATTTATCTTTCTGGCAAGACCGGAAGTTAGGGTAAGGGGGGAGCCGTCATAAAGGTATTCTCGCAGCTGTTGTTTCGTCGACCAATAAAAATGGCGGTTCCCTTCCTAGCAAGGTCGTAACTGCTTAGCTCTCGTCACATCCAGAATCTTTCGAAGTGGTTCTGCTAACTAGAAACTGTAATAAGATGAAGGTAAAAGCACCAATGCTCGAAAGTGGGCCAAAGCAGGGTTCGTATGCACGGCCTTGAATTCCCTGAAAAGCGTTAAATTTGAAAACCGACAATTGAAGGCTTGAAAAACTTTGAAAATTTGAATTTTTGTTGTCGGAGCCTTGATATATGGCCTTAAATTTTGGGAGTGCACCTTATTTGGGGTGAGGTTAATGCCATTAACACTGATATTAATTTACGTATCGAATTTCTATAAATGATTAGAAATCATTTGTTAGTCGAATCCATTTCTCCTGTGAACGATTCTCCCCTCGGATTGGACTCGAGACAGACAGAGAGAGGTGCAGTGCCGTGTAAGCAACTCCTTGCCCATGTGAAGGAGGGGGCGGGGGAGAGGATGGAGGTCATGATGTTCGCCATTGTTTACTACGGTTTAGCTTCCTAACTAAGAGCACAATCAGGGTGGCGTTCTACCTTGAAAACTGGGAAATTCAGGGAAGAATCAGGGAATTTGAAAAATATTTACCGAAAATCGGGGAATTTGAACATTTTCAGGAAAATCTTTCACCCATAAAGAATAGGTAATTCGGATTTAATTTTTTTACTTCTAAAACCTACACTTTATGTCAGTTAAGACTTCATTTCCTTTTTGTTTCATTTCTGATAAAGCGAAACTCGTTAGGCATCAGTAATGTGGGACGTCACGTGGTAAGTGTGTTTTTAGTTTAGTTCAGATTGTGGCCTTTTCCTGCTCTTTACCAATACCAGTTAGGGCAGTGCAATTTTTGATTTAGCAAAGCAATGCGATATAGTCATTGCGATTTGAGTGAAATGGGAAAAATTTTTTTAGTCCTGTACTGCACCCTCCTTCGACCAAAAAAAAAATCAGGGAAAATTGTTAGAATTGATCTAGAACCTAGAAAATCAGGGAAATGTGTATTGTCTGGAAAACCTGGAAAAATCAGGGAAAAGTGTTAGAATTGAG
>JAHWFP010138890.1:81273-94812 GCA_023313725.1 Lithobius niger
TAATTGTCTAATATCTGCATAAATAAAAAATCTGGAAAATCGTCTAAACGTAATATCGTCTAATGGAAAATCATCTAAATGGAATATCGTATAATGGATAATCGTATAATAGATAAACGTCTAACTGCGGTGTCTGATGTTATATGTATAGCCGCAGCGAGCGCGGAAGCGCGAGCGAGGCAGGGACATTAGACGATTTTCCATTATACGAATTTCCAGTTAGACGATTTTCCATTATACGAATTTCCAGTTAGACGATTTTCCATTATACGAATTTCCTGTTAGACGACTTTCCGTTATACTGTTATACGGTATACGTTCTTCCAATTAAGCGATTTTCCAGTTAGACGATTATCCCTCGCCCCTTGCAGCATCTAGGCCTACCGAGTTCTCTGTCGCAGGAAGCAAAGGAATGCACAAAACAAAACATTTAAACGCGACAAACAAGCCACGTGACTCCTTAATTATTGAGTAAAAATTTGGTGCTCCTTCGTGCACCTGGAAACAAGCTATAAAGATTAACGATATTAGTGTCACTAGATGGTGCCAGGGGATTTCTTATAAAATGTTCCGTGGCTCCATCTAGTGACATCAGTATCGTTAATTTTCATAGCTTGTTTCCAAGTGCACGAGGGCGTACCAAATGTTTCCTCAATAATTAAGACGTCACGTGGCTTGTTTGCTACGTTTAAAAGTCTTGCTTTGTGCATTCCTTTGCTTCCTGAGAGACAGAACTCGATAGGCGTAGATGCTGCAATGCTAATTTGGTGGCAACCGGCCTTTAAGTTGGTGCAACTTGGTGATAAGCTAAAACGTAATTTTACAAGTTCAGAAATGTACGTCGGAAATGTCCTATTACCCGTATTCAATCATTAGCCAAGGTAGAGAGGCATATATTTACTTTTATTGATTTTTCAACAAGTTGTGGATACACTAGTTTTCAAAGAATTAAAATTGTTGGCGTAAAGCCAAAGATTTTGTTCGGTTGCTTTAAGAAGATGTGGAGTCCTAAGTAACATGTAAACTGTTTTGGTTTCACTAATAATACTTCATTTTACGTAAACCAGCCGTTCGTTTTGTCAAATTCTGACGGCAAATTACCCAGCTCTCCAAACCAAACTTATTAAGGATTTCCGGCAAGCTCGTCGGCCGTTTGAAATCGTGATATCAAACACCAAGCTCTTTCGCCCAAGTTAACTCCAACCGAGAGAATACTTCGAAGGTTAAACGAAAAATTCGGAAATTGTTTACTACGCAATTTTTAAGTATTTAATTTAGCGTTTGAAGTCTTGGTCGGTGGAATAAACTTGACAAAGGGCTTGGCGTTTGATAAAACGACTTGACACCACCGAAGCGGTTGGCGGGAAGCTTCAACAAGCTTTGTTTTGGGGACACAACACTCCTTAATTTGATCCAAATTGATAAGATCCATAAGGTTTCTGTATGACTAAATGTCAATGAAATCTTGAAAAGTAAAGGGGAAGCATGCAGGGACAAACAAAACAACTGAAGGGGATGCGCTGATTGAGTGAGCGAAACTAATTGTTTGCCAGTGTGTGCCAAAATGGGATTGAAGCAACTGAAGCAAGTGAAGAGTGGTCATACAATAAACTAAGCCGTGGCAATTTGGCTAATCTAACGGCTAATTGGCAATGGTAAACTTGAAAATTATAAATTTGAAAATTTATAGAAATAAAATTCCTCTAGAAAAAAGATACAGATGAAGATAATACGGTGAACCCTTGTGTGCGTTCACAGTCCTATGAAAGTGTGATATCCGCTCAAAACCAAAACTGCTAGAAAAACCCGCCAAGTTTCCAAAAACAATTGGCCTTTGAAGGTAGTGATATCATTCAACCGAGGATAGGCCGCCAAGGTCAATCCTATTAGCCAAGTTAATCGCACCCAATAATACTTTGGACGTTAAATGAAAACTTGAAGATTACTATAGCGAGTGGCAATCTTCAAGTTTTCATTTAACTTTCGAACTAGAAAGCCTTGTTCGCATTACATTCTCTCCTCTAACCTGGGTAACCTGGGTAACCTGGGTGACCACTCACTTAACTAGAAAACGAAGATTCGCATTACCAACTTCCTCTCTCATAAACCCATTTATTTCAACCCTTTTTCCCTCTACGTCGTCCTCCGCCACTCCCTACACACATGCACGGTCTCTCCCAACTCTCACCTAGATTTTTGTGTAGCAACAGTTAAAGCTGTTCGTTCGCATTTGCTTTTTACCCCTCTTCCCTAGCCCTTAGGACACAGCTCACCTAGCTAGGACAGGGAAAGGACCTCTCACAACAATTAAGAGAGCTCCCCTGACTTAGGCAAGACAGACGTCGTTCGCACTACAGCTCTCCTCTCCCAAGTAGGTGGGACCAGACGAAGTTAGGAGAGGAGAGATGGTAATGCGAACAAGGCTTTAGTCGGTGCGATTAACCTGGCTAATAGGATTGATCTTGGCGGCCTTTCCTTGGTTGAATGATATCACTACCTTCAAAGGCCGATCGTTTTTGGAAAGTTGACGGATGTTTCTACCAGTTTTGGTTTTGGGTGGTATATTTTTCCCCACAAGGATTTCATGCACGGGGGGGGGGGGGGGGGGGTTGTGGCTCTGGCCGGAGCCCTGTAAGCTAGCGTATTCTAAAGAAATCAGCGTGAATTTGAAACATTTTCCAACAATTTAGAAATGCAATTTTCATACAAACTCATTTTAAATTTAAAAAAAAAACCTGTTTCCTTGAAACAGTGGTCTCCTGTAGTTTGGGAGGGGGGGGAGGGGGACTTCCGGGGCAGAGCCCTGTAAGTTAGCCTATTTTAAGGAAATCGGCGTGACTTTGAAACATTTTCCTGCAACTTACGAGACGTAATTTTCATACGAATTCATTTCGAGGTTTCAACATTTTTATCTTTAAACAAAGGGGATCCTGTAGTGGGTCTCCTCGGGAATCCCCGGGTTCCAGGGCGACCCATGTCCGACCCCACTTCTTCCTAACCATGGACAGACAGAACAAACAGACGCCCGAACGGATGATTAGTTCCAGTGCTCTGTTTCGTACCGTGATGCGTCACAGAGATCTTTTCCTGTACATCCTATCTCCTCTAGTCGCCATCTTATTTAGCTGTCAGCAAAGACGAAGTTGGTGGGGGGGGGGCCCAGGGGCCCCCCCGGGCCGGGGGGGTTGCCTAGAGAGTGACAAACGACCCAAACGCTCGTGATGAAAGTGCAGAGAGCAACAATGCGACCGGCTTCGTTGGCGTCGGTGGCAACCATGTTTGAGAGTTATGGCCTTCTGTTGCAACGGGATGGGAGCGAAGCAACTTTTCCCCTGCCCGTATGTCAAGGAGTTTAGGGGGGTAGGGTGGGGGTGGGGGGTTGGTGAGGAGCAATTTATTTGTCGACCCCGTAAGGCACCTTAACGCCGGCCATTCGTATTTGTCAGAATCAATGGGGACGGAAGGATTTCCCCCCCGTTCGAAACGGGAGAACTGTTGGGGAGGATGAAGGACGCCAACCGGCAGCTGCGCGATGCGCATGCTCCAGCCCAACCCGAAGTTTGGAGGAGGATGTGATTCGTGGGTGTGTTCGGCAATCCATCTCGGTCACAGCCAAACTGCTCGGAAAGGGCTATAATGGGGACGATGAGGCATGCGCGCGCACTAAATGGGAATTAGGCAAAAGAAAAGTTCGATTTGTTAAAAGTTGCAGCACCAGCTGCCGAGTCCTGATGACGCACGTGCGCGTCTGAGCGATTCTTAAAGAACTAGAGTTTATATTACGAGGGAAGACAGTTAAAAAGATGGCTAAACCCCCTATTTTTTATGGACGTCTGCGCCCCCAAATGGCGTTAAACTGCAATATGAAAGTGTAGATATTTCTCTCTTTTTGTCTGAAACCAGCTCCACGACGAAACATGATTTAAACAAAAAAATCTGAAATCAATTTTAAAGGCGAATTACCACCAGGCTTTCCGATTTTGATTTCGGAATTGGACAGGAAAAATTGTATTTCTTAAAAATATAAACCAGCCAAACCACTGCCAACAACAAGCCTAGGCGGCACCTATTCATGCCATACGATTAAATCACAAGGCTGTCACAAGATAGCCAATCACACTCTTGTTACGTTGTGTACGTGAAACTAAACATGGCGGAGTCCCTAAAGCGCTCCTACAGTTGGCCACTTCACTGTTTATATTCATACAAGCGCCATATTATGCAATTGGATAATTGGTATATTTTTGTTTAACCGATAGCCTTTCCATGCCTTAGTACTGTGTGATTCAAGATACATTGTCCTAATTTTATTCTGGTATTGTCGTAAGCAACTTTACGCGTTTAACCAAAGGCCCGTAATTGAGGCTATTCTGGTACGAGAATAGGGAAGAGATTGTAACTACTCAGGGAGTGGACGATTGATTTCAAGATATACTCGAGCACAATTCACACCTTAATGTCCAGCTAGGGGTCTGTAAACAGAGTAGCACATATATTAGGCACTGACAAGTTGCAGCCTGTCAGCCCTAACGCTCAGCTCTAGGAGGACCAACCTGTCGAGTTGTTCCTCCCTCACCAATTGCCCCTTCGGACGTCCAAGTCCCACGTTTTATAGTGGGGCCAGAACAATAGAAGTAGCCTCAGGCACAAGCCGACAAGTCCAGGCATGCCCCATTGTTCAGCAGTTAGGCTGAAGTTGACAGGGTGCTCAAGCAGCTTATGTAACTGCAAGGCGCACTACGAGCATTTTCACTCGTGTTGCGCCCAGCTATACGTAAATAGCATGTTACAAGATGTAAGCACCTCATTGGTTTAGCACATAGCCAGGCGCCTATACATACGAAAGTGTCTTCGGCTGAGTTTCTGGCCACAGAACAGCAGCTAAAATGGATGGACAGTTGTAGACCACGAGCAAACTTTCTACTGTTCATCCAATCGGTTTACCTAGGCTTATGAGAAAGCAGATCTCCTCACTTTCCCCAATTAAAAAAACAACTGCATCCATCGTTGATGGGGACCGGTCATTATTTATGGGCAGGGGGGCGCCGGAGGAAATGAAAATATGACCACCAAAGTTTTCGGTGAGTCCCCCCTCGAGACCCTGAAAAAAATCTTGACCCCCCCCCCATTCAAAGTCCAAAAATAATGTGACCCCCCTCCCCCCAAAAAAATAGTGCATTTCGTATGCGTATTGAGACTGTCTGCAGACGATTTCCTGTAACCAAAATTAGTGCTGTAGCCAAATTAAGTAAGTAGCACTCCGCACCGACTAGTTAACATTACTTGTAAGTAAAACGTGCCTCGTTTTCAACGAAAAGACACGTTGGGTTAAAAATGTTCTATAAAACACCGGTGTTCCTTACACCCATCAAGTTTCATACAATACATGATAAACACACTGTTTGCTTGCATGCCCACATCCGTGACGTAGAACACTTGATAGACAAAAGAAAGCTAGACATCAGGGGCCAGGCTTTTCAACGGAGTTTATTGAAAACAAAAACTGTACTTCTAGCACTGGTAGTATTAGCTTCAAAACCTTGTACACTCACATCAGGGGGGTGGGGGGGGGGGGCTTTCCCCGCCCCCTCCTACAAGCTGAGGCGCTTTTAGAAATTCTGACTGCTGAAAGTGCAATTTTTGAGATCCAAAAATGACGTTTTCTTCCAGTTTGTCCAGTATTTTTTGTGACCCCCCGCTTGACGGAACCTGAAAAATGTATGACCCCCCCCCCTCGAGAGGGTCCAAAAAATTCATGACCCCTACCCCCCCCCCCCAAGTTTCGTCCGGCCCTCCCCCCTGCCGATAAATAATTACCGGTTTCTTGGGCTGGTTGGCTCACGTTCGTCAGTTAAAATTACAGTCACTTAACGGGCATCCATCTTTGTTGGCCAGAAGTCTTCTGCCGTAATTAGGTCATGCGGGCACACGTGTCACTGTAATTGGCTTTCTGAAATGAATTCCTTTCGGCTTCGGGTGATTTCGGTAAAAGCTCATCTCGACGGAGTCCACTTTCGGATCAGGAAGGTAAACGCAAAGGTTTCGCGCGTACTATGTTGACTCAGTACTGCCATAGCAAGCGACTCCGAAATCGAATCGGAAAAAATGGTGGGAACCCCTATTACGCTTAAAGGGGCCTCTTCACCGATTGACAGGTTTCAGCATCTAGCGCCGTCTACCGTTATTTAGTTCTATGTAGCACTTGATTTCAACAAGCGAAGGAATGCGCAAAGAAATTTCTTTTTACACAACAAACTATTGTGTGCGCAGCGTATCTTGAGTCCTGCAGGTATTTTATGAGCGGCTACGTCTTCCTGGAGGGAGCAGCTTTAATCGACGGCCGCCATTGTTTTTGTAACCATCTTGGATATCAACAAGGCACTCTGCTACTAAAAACATACAATCGATTATCTGTCTTCGTTCTGGGGCGAACTCAAGATAGGCCGCAGACACTATAGCTATTCTGTTCGCGGCGTATCTTGATTCCTGCAAGTATCTTACGAACGGCTACTTTTTCCTGGAGGGGCGGCTTTAATCGACGGCCGCCATTATTTTTGTAACTATCTTGGATATCAACAAGGCACTCTGCTATCAAAAACATACAATCGATTATCTGTGGTCTTTCTGCGGAGAACTCAAGAAAGGCCGTGGACATAGTACGTGCCTCTTTAATTATTGAGTGTAAAGTTGATGCGTCCATGTGCACCCGGGAGCAACGCTCGAAATTAACGATATGACTGTCACTAGATGGCGTCCATCTAGCGGTGCAAAATCTGCGTTCCAAAACGGTCGATAAACAGAAAAAAAGCGCCCGTATGTCGTTAGGCTTAACTTTTACTGCTTGGTTCCTGGTGCACGTGGGCGCACCAACTTTACACTCAATAATTAAGGAAGCACGTGGATCGTTTGTTGTGTAAAAGAAATTTATTTGTTTATTCCTTCACCTATTGAACGTAAGCGCTAGGCAGAACTAGATAGCGGTAAATGACTATAGATGCTGCAGCTTGTCATTTGGTGGCAATCCCCCTTTAATGTGCCTTTTTTCATGCGTGTGGAAAAAGGATACTTTAAAGTGTGTTTTTAAAAAAAAAAACTAAACCTCTTTCATTTTGCGCACCAATAACAACGAAGTTTTGAACAAGTGATAATGATGGTATGGACTGCCCGCGTATGTAGGACCCCTCATTGTTTGATAGTAGCAGCGATATTCAGGCTGAAGAAGCTACATCGGTCGCCCCAAAATAGCGGCATTCTGTTAAAGGGACACCCGGCCTGCCTTATAACATTCCAGCTAAATTACAGCTACGCGCAGATCGTCATCCGAGCAATTACAGCGCCAAGGTCGGCTGGGGTGGTAGCTGCGTTCCTTGCATAGCTACTGTCTCGGTTGGCTTTGGGAATAGTGCACGAGACAGAATCAAGTCAACGATTGTGTCGTCACAAACCGGAATGATTCGTATTATAAAATCACAATTTATAATTTCGTAGGCTAGTGTTTTATAATTTTGCTTCGGCGATCTATTGGAATAATTCATTTTAATTTTTAACGCATTAGACTATTAGATTTTAGATCTCATGGTAATTACTAGAAAAATAGTAGATGTACACTCAGAGATGAAACGTCATGATTATTGTACGCGCGCAATGCATCATATAGTTACGGGTCGTTCTTAAATATAGTTAATAATATTCAACAGAAAATCTCCTAGAACTATAAAAATGTTATGTTGCAGATACAAAATTGGATTCGCATTGAGTTTGCTGCCATCGAAATTGGTTTATTTTTCTCAAACTTTTATGGCAACTGGTGCTTTTCCTCAGTAATTTTCGCTTTGTGAAGCGCCATTGTTATTCTAGCGTTCCAACAACACAAAGTGGCAATCCTCGCGATGCTAATTACCGTGACTTGGAATTGTCTTTGCGCCATTATCATCTTCGGATTCCTTTTTTTATGTGCCTAATTCGGCCGAAAGAGAGGGGTTTCTTTTCTTTCATTATTTTCCGAAATTCATCGCCCCGGTTTGATGAACGATTCCCCTTTGTCTCCCCCCTGCCCCCCGCTCCTGTTTTGAACTGCTGCCATCATGCTCGAATCGACGGAAAACGGCCGCCATCTTGGGCTCATTTGCATCTCGCCGATTTGCACCGACGCGCCCCTGGTGGCAGCAATGAAAAGCTTATCGCTCTATCATCGTCTTGTAGACGTACGTACGTAAAAGTGAGGGGGGGGGGATATTTCTCGGTTTTTATTCGTGTCTGGACGGAGTTGACGCGTAATTAAAAGATGGATTCTAGCTCGCGGGCTGACGCATTGGTGGCCACGGAAGATGCAGATAAAAAGTCATAAATTTTAAACGTCATTTTCCAGAGCGTCGTTCCTTTCTTCCCTCCCCTCCCCCGCTCCTCCCAGAGAGCCGTATTCTAGAGCTCATAAGCTAATCTGTAGCCTGCGTGAGACCTCTTCCTCCATTTTGGGGTCTCTGACCTCACGTTAGCATATCAGCACGAAGACCTTAAAGAATTCTGCAGGGATTTGACGCTGTCGGTTGTAGAGTGATGATATTTTGTGTGTGATGTTGGGGTTTCGCTGGCTCTAACGTTCTGTAATGGATCTAGTGTAGGTGTGGTCAAGTTCCGAACACGGAGCTAACGGGAACGAACACGCAATGACTGGAAACTCTAATAGTTGTAAAAGTGGCCCTAATGTTTCCCAGGAGGGGCATCATGGTCTTGCTCAACCACTCCCGTTCCTTTAAAGTTACCTCATCAATATTTTGAATGCTCGACCCGTGTGTCTTTAAAAATTTGCCGCTTCTCCGTATTTTCGCACATTGTCCCACGAAAAACAGCGCTTGCAACACTTAAGGCACGTTTACGCAACGACTCGCCTTTGCATTCTCGCAGCTAGAAGCTAGAAATCATCTGAAATTCCAACATGGCGGCGGTTTTAGCTATGTCGACTCGCAATGAAAACACTGAATAATGCGAGTTCGGAAGCGACTGGGAAAATTTCGTTAAGAGGAATTCTTTATCTAATTGTCACGGATTAAAAGACTTACAGCATTTAGTCAAACGAGGTCGGATTTAGCTAATCCAGATACAGTTGTTACCATGGCAACGACAACTTTTCCATTGAGATTAAATTCTAGCTGCGAGAATGCAACGGCGAGTCGTTGCGTAAACCCGCCCTTACATAGGTTTGACTGCATGTAGCAAAATCGTGTCGCGTAGGAAAGCCTCTTTTCAATATAATGAATACAAGCGTCTTTAGCTGGATGTATCAGTTGCTCTAAGATGATGCCAAGTTCTGTGTTATTTTTAATGTAACCGTATTTCACACCGCACGTTAACATTAAACATTTCAAACACAAATTACATTCACTTTCTGGCATAGCCATTAAGCGAAAGCAGTGCTTGTTCTCTGGAATTGGAGTTCAAATTATAGTTCGTTGCGTTCGAGTGAACTCTAATTCGTTTTTATTTGTGTACCTTCACAGCTGTGAGCATGGGGATACGAGCTCTAATGCTTTTTTTGAAACGGCGCAGTCGTTTTTTGTGCAGTTATCAGTTGTTCTAAGATGAAGGGGTTCTGTAGTTTTTTTTTTTTTTAAACATAATCATATTTCCTCAAATTAGCGCTCGGGTGGTTATTATTTTCGTAACGTGCTAAACCCGGTGATAATTCAATGACCTGCGCTTTTTTTTAGCCTGTCGCTCATCATGTCGGTCCATTAAACTTACATTCTTAGGCCATTGTAAGGATGAAATATCTCATAAATCTCATAAATTGCGTCTAATTGACTTCTTTGATGTTTGTTTGATATTGGACGAGTTTTACTTTCGTACAATTGGTAAGTACGAACTAGTTTACGTGTTAAAGGACACCATACCGGTACCTAAGTTACAGTGGTCCGCGCCAGCACGTCTTTAAGGCCCAGAACTTTTTACTTTTGCTCGAGCACGGTATTTTCCCCAGGTTAATCGAGATCCGTCGTTCTATCAAGGTCAGACGCTTAATTAAGTAAATACGGTATGGGACGACTGTTGTAAAATAATGTGAACTATAGGTAACAGCAACGGCTCCACGCGTTTCCCTTGCTGGCTCCTATGGTTCACATTATTTTACAACAGTCGTCCCATACCGTACTTACTTAATTAAGCGTCTGGCTCTGAAAGAAAGCCGGTTCTCAGTTTACAGTAGACGGCCCATATACTATAGCACACTCACGAAACCAGCAAGGGTGGGAACCAAAGCAAGCTTTAATTAAGTCACCTAAATCTTTAAGCAATACACCATCGATGGCAGAGGTATCAGCTACTTAAAAGACCCTCTCGTGCCATACGTAGAAGACCCAGGGCACTCTTGGAGGATCTACAATATGCAACCCACAATTGAAACAGCGCACAGCCAGCCAGCCAGACAGATCTAACTAGGGCGTCATCAATTACACTATCGACAAAATGGACCGAAGCGATTATTAATCCCACAATTAATTAAAGGTGCATAAACACATATTTAAAACAAATTAATGTTCAAACAATACATTGGGCACAGGCTGCAACCCGTGTTGGTGGAGACAGCGTTGTGTCTCGTCCTTTGGGTTGTGTCATCGCACCTTGTTTCTTTTTCCATTTGCTTTCGTAGCGGGTCGTTGGATGGTGTTGACGGCGGTCACGACGAGCTGTTTTCCGACTTTTCCGACGAGTGGTTTTTCAGGAGACAAGGCACCCGCAAATTTGAAGAATTTTTGTTGGAAAGCATCAAATTTGGACTCCAGTTGAGAATTAATGCTGTCTTTAATTTCAGCGCTCATTACGTCCATCATGATATTCACTAATGGGAGGATTGACAGGGAGACCTCGTTCTTGATTCGGCGGGCGGCGCTTGACCGTTCTTAGTTGGTGGAACGATCTGTATGGTTAACTCCGATAAAGAACTAGCCTCTAGCCTACCGAATTAATAGACGATCAATTCGGGGTAACGTCCCCTCCAACCTCAACGACATTGCCCGATTTTATTTTATTTTTTTTAATCAACAAACTCTGGGTGTACCGCTATCAATGTGCAAAATCTGGTTTTGATTGATGCATTGGTTATTGCGTGATGCGTGATGCGTGATGATGACACTCCTCCCCCATTCGAGCGTAATCATAAACGGAGCTCCGCTCGGCCTTCGGTCTCGCTTCGCTCCAAATACAGTGGTAAAAGTAACGAATTTCGTCGGTCGCACGTTGCAATCGCTGAAACACGCGCACATATAAACTTAGAAAGTACAAAATACGCTCCGTAAAGCCAAGCGTTGGCTATATATAACTCATTTTCACCTTTTCGTTTTTGTGAATAAGCTCTTCACAGATTTTTAACTCGGCTGAACTTGATGTGTATGTCATGCAGAACTGAATGTATTGTGTGCGTGGCGTATCCTGAGTCCTGGAAGTATTTTATGAGCGGCTACGTCTTCCTGGAGGGAGCAGCTTTAATCGACGGCCACCATTGTTTTTGTAAATATTTTGGATATCAACAAGGCCCTCTGCTACCAAAAACGTACAATCGATTATTTGTGTTCGTTCTGCAGCGAACTCAAGATAGGCCGCGCACACTTTAGATGACTTTAAACGTTACCGCAACTTTTTCAAAGCAGAAGAAAAAAAAGCCTAGGAATGACACAGGGTCTTGTCGTCCGTTGCTCGCGCGTGTACATATAAACCAAGAATTTATAGGGTTGGGGAGGAGAATTTGTAACTCTAAAAAGTCCCTATTGAAGCGTCGTAGACCCATTCCAATTAGCTCCGTCCGAGTTTTCAGAGGGCGCCACACGTCTCATCTCGTAATTTTTGCTCATTTTTCAGCCCAAATCTAAAGTGGACTGAATTACAACTAAGCTAAACTAAAATAATAATTAAATTCAAGCTAGTTTCGTTCAGTTCAGTTTGATTTTAGGCTGAAAACTGTGAGTAGAAATTTTCACATAAAACTCATGGCGCCCTCTATAAACTTAGACGGAACTAATTGGGATGGATCTAAGACGTTTCAGAAGGGGGTCTCCAGTTACAAATTCTCCACCCAAACGCTTTAAATTCTTGATATAACGAAAGGGGTGGAACCAGCCAGAAGTCATATCGTAGAACAATCAGTTTCTTTTTATAATCACTATCATAATCACTGAAACTCTCACTGAACGTCTTCATTGTGACCATGTCTCACGTTTTGAGTCATTATTTGTACCACTAGGTTGTCCAGAGCGATCGGAGAAACTTTTCAGTGTATTGCTATCCCCAGTCGACTTCCGGTAATGGCCGGAGTTTTTACTTCGATGTGAACGCGCTCCTCAGGTCTCTCTGGATAACGGACGAGTACAAATATACTTCAAGCGTGAGGCAAGTTATCAATAAAGACGTGCAGTGCAGTTCCATTGATGATAATAGGGCGGCGTCAAGTGACGTCATTTTGGCTACGAGATACAATTTGGAGGGCATATAGCTGCAAGGTGCACTAGATTAAAATGTAAGGGAAAAAACGGCACTTCTAGTCAAGGTAGTGCTTTAAGAGGGGATTTCTTAGGCTTAAAATAACGTTGTTTTCTCCAACAGACAAAAAAAATCGCGCGTTATAGGCTTAAGAAATCTAGTCTAATAGCATTGTCTTCAGTAAGACGACTTTCTTTTTACCCTCCAGTGCTCCTTGCAGCTAACCCAGTTACTGGCTCCACCAGAGAGTTATACACAATAATACTACGTCATGTCACTGCCCTATAGAGCAGTGACATTTGCCGCCATATTGGCACCAGTATGGGTTTTGGAGGGCATAACTACAAGGTGCACTACATAAAAATGGAGGGAAAAACAACGGAAGAGCGGATTTCGTAGGCTCAATATAACGTTGTTTTTCTCCAACAACAAAAATCGCGCGTTTTAGGTCTAAGAAATCACTCTTCACAGCATCGGCTTCAGTATGACGCCCTTCTGTTTCTCTCTGCTGTGCCCCTTGCAGCTAACCCATTAAGGCTCCATCATAGAGTTATATACAATAATACTACGTCGTGTCACTGCTCTATAGACCAGTCCATACGACGCTTCAGGGACGGACGACAAAACCCTGTGAGGAATGGTAAATAAACAACCACCCGTATTTGCATCCAATCCGCTGAGCCATATAATCTAGGAGCCGTACACAAATGACGTACGGATATTTTTTTTTAACTCCCCCTCCCTTCGTCGTATTTGGCCCCAACTTTTTCACACACCCCCCCCCCCCCCCTCCATCCCTTAGAAATGCCGTCACAAATGATGACCCCCCTCCTTCGTTACCGATGAAATAATATAAATCCAGTTAGCCTAAACATTTTTTTAATATTTGCTCTTCGTGGCGTTTGGAAGTTATTTCTTCCTTGGTAATAACAAGATTATGTGCGACATCAAAAATTTAGTAATCTTCTTCCCCCCACCCCCTTTTCGAAATTGGTACACTTCGTGAATCCCTCCTCCGCCTTCTACGTGACGTCGTTTGTCTACGCCCCCCCCCCCCCCCCCCCCCCCCCC
>JAHWFP010138891.1:0-10432 GCA_023313725.1 Lithobius niger
CTACCCCCGAATAACTGATAGTGATCAACTATTTGTTGGGAAATAGAGGTTCGTATTAAAAAAAGGAGCAGCCAGAAGCTGAAGCATGCTTAGGAACAATCAAAAGCTACGCATAACTACACGTGAGCGTGAGGCGAAACCTACATAAAAAATTAATACCCCCTTCCCCGTTCCCCTCCCCTGCTCCTCACAACACGAACGTGAAGAAGGAAAAAAAAGGGGGGAGAGAAAAAAATTGTTAGAATATAAATCTGTGCATGTTTAATACGTGCAGCCGAATCGAGGTCAGGCCTGGTCACGGGATTAGATTTCTAAAAACCAAATCGATAATGACCTTGTGTACCCGCCCCCCGAGTGAATCTCGCATGCTCCATTTCCACGACTTCCGACCACGCAAACCGTTTGCCCCACGCATTATTGGGAATATTCCTAAACACTCCGGGGCGGCCATGCATCGCTGCTGAGCCCGAAACGCGAACTAAAATCGAGAAATGGTGATCCAGGAGGGTAAAAGAACCGACCATGTTGCCGTCGCCATTTATAGCAAGCAGTGATACAAAATGGACGCCAGCATAGTTTTTTTCCGAACTACGGTCCACAAAAAACCATGGCCTGGAAACTATCTGACCTGATGTCTAACTGGTAAAAGGGGCCGCCAAGTTCCGAATGGTTCGGCACTTCAAAGGAGTGATATCAACACACCAACGCATTCACCAACTTAATCGCGCCGAATAATACGTTGGACGTTAAATGAAAACTTGAACATTGCTACCGAAAGTAGCAAGCGGTGCGATTAACTCGGCGAATGTTTTGGTGTGTTGATATCACTCATTTGAAGGGCCGAACCATTCGGAACTTAGTGGCCCCTTTTACCAGTTTTGATTTTTGATATGATAGATCTTACCAGGCTGGACAGTGGATTGTTGGGTTTCCTACTCTGCATTCAGTATGCAACAGTATTTTTTGTTGCGAAATTCTTGTACCAGGCTCTTTCAGTTGTGTTTTATGGGTGGTGTATACCCTTTATCGTCGATTCCTGTTTCGCCGAAAATTAAGCGCTGTTCAAAATTCGGTGAAAGGGGAATTTCCGTTTCGTCGAATCCCGTTTCGCCCGAATAAAAAAACTTTGAAAATTTGACGTTCCTAACATTACTAACTGGAAGGAATTTGTGATTAGTTGCGGTTTATGATGTTTACGTGTTTAGCCACAGTGAGCGAGGCACTTAATTTGAAAAAAAAAAATATTCGGCGGAACGGGATTTGGCGAAACGGGAATTCCCATTTCGCCGAAAATTAAGACACTGATTAAAATTCGGCGAAACGGTCATAAACCGTGTAGATAACGCCCACTTGCGTTGAAGTAAGATTCCGTGATAATCTTTCAAAATCTGGAAAGGTATTTAGGTGTGTTGCAGGATTATAGTGTAGTATTGTATTGTATTTATTTTAGTTGTATAGGAGAACTAGACGCTCCAGTGCTGGTCGGGGGGGGGGGGAGACACAATTCTGCACCATATTGTGACACAGAATGAGTATTGGTTTGCTATTGACTTCGTTTGTCATTCTGATACATAACGTCTAGTGACACTAAGGACAGTTTGAAACCGACCAGTACGTATCGAAACCGCTCATGGGGTTGCCCTTCGTGCATGAAAGCAGCGTATTGGCCCGTTACATTTTGTTTTAAATCCCTCTGATTCGGTTTCTCGGAATACAGAGATTGGGGAAACAAAAAAAGAGACTTATGGGTAAAAAGGGCTCAATATTGGAAAGGTTGGGGGGGGGAGAGGAAGGAAGGGTTGTATTTAGATTTAGATTGGGGTGAAGGGGGAAGGGGTTGCTTCTTCCCATCTCCGAGACTCTCTTTGTCGCGATATTGCCTAACGCATTTTCCTAATCGATAAAGTTTGCGAGCGAAAATTTGCTTCCAAATGGATATTTATAGGGAGTTGTGGCGTGCGAGGAGTCTTGACGTTTACTTTCCAATCGTTGCTCCATTCTAAAATCCTTTACCCGTATTCCTTCACCCTCCACCCCCAACTATAATTGAAGTCACTATGCGTTGCCTATTGCGTCTTTCCTTCTTCCATATACTTTCTTTTTTCGTCGTGGGGGCCCCCATTGCCTCTCTCGCATATACACACACCCAGATCCCGAGACCCCTCCCATACAGGCTCACGCGCATATACATACATCATCCCAGGGACCAGGGATAATTGCGCTTTTAAAGCTGAGGAAGTGGTGTTTGTAGGTTGTAAGGAAAGGTTTGTTGGACGGAGATTCGTCACTCGGTTTGGGCTGGGAGCACGTTGGTGGTTGCGAACTACTGTGAGGAATGGCTGGGAGTACGTTGGTGGTTGCGAACCACTGTGTTAAGTGTGAGGTATATGGCTGTGAAATACGGAAGTGTGTAAAGCATAATTGGGAAGTATGCGAAAAGGAAAGCTGTGAAAATGCGTATTTTGGTGCATGCCTTGTATTTATCTGTCACAGGTCTTTTTAACTTTTTTTTTAATAATTTATTTTTAAATTAATTTCTTTGAGCCTGACGTCAGCCGAAGCAATTTAAAGGCGAGTTGTCACCAAATTATAGTGACCGCGGCCTATCTTGAGTTCGCCGCAGAACGAACGCAGATAATCGATTGTATGTTTTTGGTAGCAGAGTGCCTTGTTGATATCCAAAATGGTTACAAACACAATGGCGTTCGTAGATTGAAGCCGCCCCCTCCAGGAAGACGTGGCCGCTCATAAAATACTTGTAGGACTCAAGATACGCCGTGCACACAACGTTGCAGCATCTAGCCCTATCGAGTTCTCCAACTCGCAGCTAGCAAAGGAATGCACGAAGCAATACTTTTTAACGTAACAAGCAAGCCACGTGACTCCTTAATTATTGAGTGAAAATTTGGTACGCGCTCGTGCACCTGGAAACAAGCAGTAAAGATTAACAATGTTAGTGTCACTAGATGGCGCCAGGAGATTTTCTTTATATTTTTCCGTGGCGCCATCTAGTGACATCGTATCGTTGATCTTTATAGCTTGCTCCCAGGTGCACGAGGGGCGTACCGCATTTTTACTCAATAATTCAGAAGGAACGTGGCTGGTTTGTTGCATTTAAAGATATTTCTTTGTGCATTCCTTTGCTTGTGGCGAATAGGCGCTAGAGAGAATTATATAGCACTTGATGCTCCGAACTTTCATTTGATGGCCTTTAATGCACGTGTGGCTGAACAGCTCAATTTTGAACATTGACTGAAAAGAAACCGTTGTTTTGCGATTATCCTGCTACTCCCAGACCTTTTCTGTAGAAGAATCTTCCTAGATCCACATCTGGCAGTGGTACCAGTGGTAGCACGCAATCAGAACTGTGGAGGGAGGGCACAGAATTGATTAACATCCTAAAAGCACCCCAATCAGAACTAACAGAAACTTTCTGCCAGCATGTACAGAGAATGAAAGTCGGGGCGTACATAATCGGAATTGTAGGCTGTTGACCTACAAAATAATCTCTGCTAAACATCATTTTTGCAAACACGAACCAATTCACTTAAAACTACATCATCTTTTTCATACGACCTTATTATACTTGAGTGTTTTCTCCTTGCTGCAAAGCCAAATGACGCTACCATTTTCATTAGTCCGATACACCCGAACTGGAAGCCATTGCACATATTGCATTTTTCGTGGTCTGCATTATGTCAAAACTAGCTTCTTCGCTCGTGGAGCCAAATACGCAAATTACACGCAAAGTGGAAGAGTTTATTTAAGCGGTCGCAGTGGCGTATGATTAATAATTTACCAGAGTGTGCAAGTGTGGGAGAGGCCGACTCTCTGGGCGCAAAAGCTAGATTTTTAATTCTGGTCGCAATATCTACGTCACCATTGAAAAACATGACATAGCGTATTTTGATATTCCTAGTTACAGAGTTATTCACGAAGTACTGAAAAGTAGACCTATAAGATGTAGGCCTATACTATACACATACCTTATTATATTGGTACATGAAAGAAACACTTCAACGTTTCCCCATCGCATATGATGGGCTTCCAAGGTACATAACTTGGGAGTAATCGCATGAACATCATTTTCTTAGGTATTTTATAGGCATACATTTCATAGGCCTATGTTTCAGTACTTTATCAATCACCCTACACACATATTGCACTTAGAATTTGGTGTGGTGCTTAGAACGCAGTTGTTGGTCATGAAGTCTTTGCAGATCAGTTTAAAATAAAAACAACGAAAAGCAATAGATGCTTTTCAGGAACAAATCGCGTTTCAGGAACAAACTCGTAGCTTCCTTCAAAACAGTGCCAATTATTTGTTCACTCAGATGTTGAAGGGTAATGGCTTGATTCTTTGATGGGTGTAACTCCAATTCAACGGGTTTAAGTCAATTGCCAATATATCAAGTAAACAGCAAGTTTTGACAAATGTATATAAATTCCATCGAGAAGCACTTCCATTCCACATCAATTCCAATTCATGAGTCGGGTTCAATTCCAACCAAGTCATTGCCCCATTTCAGTACAATCAGATCATTGCCATATTCTTTGTTTGCCATATGAAATCAATTCCAGCCCATTACGTTTCGTTTCCCATTCTGAGAAATCAATTTCAATACATTGACTTGCTGTTGAGCCGGACGACTGCACTGTGTAACTGAGGTTTGCGCTGATGACATAGCTTGGAATCCGTGGATCCCCAGGGAAGCCCCCACCACAGGAGGCCCATTCAGTAGTGGGGGGCCTCCTGCAGTGCAAAGAAAAGTGCAGAAATATTCGCAATGGTTCCTGGGGAGGCTCATCCCCCTTCCCAATCCGACCCTGCCGGGCCCCCCCCCCCCGCCACCCCACAACTTAAGTTTCAATCAATTCCTGGCATATTCAGGAGCTTTGACCACTTCCATTCAATCCCACCCAGTTCAACCTATTCCAACATAATTTCGGGTAAAATCTGATAAAATGTAGGATATAACCGAAAACTTAGATGATTTTGGTGAATTTTGATTTTGCTGAAATTGAGTGTAATTGATTTGGATTTTATGGAATTTTCCTGATTTAGGTATAATTGCACCTACAAATCAGATGGAATCAAATCAAGTCAAAACATGGTAGAACATGTTTTCACGTGATAGTCAAATCTAGTCAATGCCATTCCAATGGATGACCTAACAAGTCACCCTAAGCAGAACATGGACTATTGATGGACATCTAGTCATTTTATAATTTCAGCAGCTACCCAAGTAAAGTCCAAATCAAGTCAAGCAGAATTGAGATTAGTAAAATCAATTCCATCAAATCATTATCTGGAATTGAATGTTGAATCAATTCCACCAAGTCCACAAAGGTGAAATTGAGCCCATTAATTCTAAGTCCGGAATTGATGTGCGGGCCATCAATGGCGTTGATTAGTATGATTTGTTGTGTGGTCCGATTTCCCATGTTCTGCCTATTGAAGATAGTCATTGCCTAATGTGTGATTTTGTGAGTCATTGTCTAATGTGTGATTATGTGGGTCATTACCTAATGTGTGATTATGTCAGTCATGGCCTAATGTGTGATTATGTGGGTCATTGCCTAATGTGTGATTATGTGGGTCATTGCCTAATGTGTGATTATGTGGGTCATTGCCTAATGTGTGATTATGTGGGTCATTGCCTAATGTGTGATTATGTGGGTTATTGCCTAATGTGTGATTATGTCACTAATGGCCTAATGTGTGATTATGTGAGTCATTGCCTAATGTGTGTTATTATGCGAGTCATTGCCTATTGTGTGATTATGTGAGTCGTACATACTACAGTGCTTCGATTTCAGAAGAAAGGTAGCCATTAATACAACATGGCAACTGCAATTGCTCAGATATAATCCAAGAACAGCGTTGCTTTAAGCCCCGCTATTACACATCATGCCACACACAATCGTCTTATTTCTCTTTCCCAATTTCTCCGACAGTAACAAAATATTACCCTTTTTCCCCGTGTCTTTCTTTTTTTGTTCTCCTTTTTCAGCGCAGGAAGTCTTTTAATGTTTCTTACCTAGTGTTACTTCCCTACCCACAAGTAGTCCATCTACGTAATCTCATCCACGTTTGCCGTCTCACGGGTCCTCTCTTGTTTTTCTCTTTTGTCTCTTAGTTCGCCGAGTTCCTCCACACTTTTCCATTCCACCAGAGAAAGCCTATGAGGTGATGCCCGGCTCCAGCTTGAACGTGACGTGTGTAGCTGTGGGTTCTCCTATGCCTTTCGTCAAATGGCGCAAGGGGGCTATCGAGCTCACTCCCGAGGACCAGACACCCATCGGAAAGAATATTCTGATCCTCGACAACGTTCAAGAGTCGGCAAACTACACATGCATCGCCTCCTCGGGCCTTGGCAACCTCGAGTTTACTACACAAGTCATTGTGAAAGGTAGGCAAAGTGTTTTCGGAATTTGGGCATGTGCAATTGCTGTGGCCGGTTACATTGCAGTTGAAACACAAGCAGGGTTCCCAAACAGCCTGGGAAACGTGGGCAGGGTTCAGACAAAACCTGGAAAACCTTGAGAACCTGGAAATCTCAGGAAAATAGATCCAAAATCTCGGTAAATTTCAGGGAAAACAAGAAATTTTTAGAAAATCAGGGAAAAGACAGGGAAATTTGGAAGAAAAAAATGCCTGTGTTTCTGATCTGTAAGTTCCATTATAATTTGAGTTTCAATATGTTCAGGTATTTTAGGTATAAATTCAATAAATCAAATCTGCGGGTAATACCAATATCTGTGACGAAAATACGTTTAGTCCCGTCTGGAGTAGTCTCTCAACAGCTATTTTCTTGGACGTTGGGGTATTTTCATACAAACATTAATAAAACATTAGATATTGCCCGTTTCCCTAACTAAACATCTTGTAAACACCTGGAAATTGCCATTGGATGCACCTGAAAAACCTGGAAATGTCAGAGAAATTAAGAATACAAAAATTGCGTGAACCCTGCTGGGATACATGGGTATTTTTTTAATCAGGGAAAACCTGGGGAAAGGCAGTGGATTTCAGATGTCAGTGGACAAAAGTCTGGGGATTTAAATGAAGAGAGTCCTGTATAACAGTTATTTAAGGGAAACCCATACTCTTTAATTCAAAATCACAAAATACAAACAACGTATCCGTCCAACGTAATTTCACAAAATACCCGGGCTTGAGAGATAAAATTTATCCCGTGTGTTTGAGGGTCCTAAATTTAAAGACACTCGAAACTAGGAGACTTAAATTAGCCCTACGTATGACATACTCCATTCTTCATGGACTGGCCAGTGTGTCTTGTTGTCGCTTTTTCGCCTTACGTGGATGCAACCGAACATGTGGCCACAATTTTATGTTGGTAGCTAAACTCATAAAGAGGAACTGTCTAAAAATTTTGTTCTCGCACCGTGTTGTGAAACCTGGGAGTCCGTTTCCGGCTGATGTTGCCCAATCACCAACACTTGCTGCTTGCTGAAGAATAAGCTGAAATATGCTGATTTTCGTAAATATATGAAATATCTGTGATAATGTGACAGTGGCCTTGGTCTGTTTTTTTTTTTTTTTGCTTTTTAATTAATACAGTTGTTAGTCATTAATTGTTAAGGCAAAGTATCAGCGGATATTAAATATCCCTTCCCTGAATTATTGTGTATTTGTACGCAATAAATAACTAACATTCATTCATTCCTTCCTTCATTCATTCCTTCAACCACAAGCAGTGGCGGATTTAAGGCTGGGGGGGGGGGGTGTAAGTCCTAGTAGGCCCTTTTTTTCCAAAAGATTCTGAGGACTTTTTTTGGCCGGTTTTATTAATCTTTTATCTTATTTTCCTTCTAAAGCCACCAGAATTCAATGCCGAAAGGGTCCTTTTCACAGAAAACGCCCTTTTAGACCGAAGGCCCCTCCCCCACACTTAAATTGGCCCCTGACCACAAGTTTTTATTGCTGTACAACTCTGTTTATAACCGTTCTTTCTTTCCCTCATAACTGACACTGGCAACGGATTTTTCGCCGTTCGTCGTGAGCCACCATCTAGGACCTCTACATGTACTATTCACAACTGTAACATGATACAACATGTGCTATTCACATGTAACACGAAATGTGGTTACTAGACACATTTTGTGTGAGAGGAAACCTAAGAGGATTGCGTAAAAAAAACGGATGACCCTAAAAAACGTTTCATCTAAAAAAAACACTCCATACCCTGAATTTTCACAATAGGGAACCAAGCCACCTTACTTACAAACTTTTTTAAGCTGCAATGCTGTTAATACAACAAAATTTTTTTTTATTTACAAACATTGGTGGAGGCGCAAGGTTTTTTTTGGGGGGTCAACCTTCATAACATGAAAAAATTTTGAACACAATTCAACGTACTTAAAACTTGATATTTTGTGGCATGCCAAATATTGTTGGTCACTTCTTGCCCACAATTTCATTTCTCAGTTTTCTGAACTTCAAAACCGCAGTCAGTTTTAGAAAAACGTATGGGGAAATGAACTTCTGTGAAGAATTCCTTTTCAACTTGTGAAAAAGTGACCATTATTTGGGTATATGTAACAAAATATTAAGTTTTAATTCATTGATATTTGTAGGCATAATTTAAATTTACAAATGTTATCCAAATAAGCTAAACAGAAGGGTTAATTAACCCGTGCTGTTGTTTATATTTCTGTAATACTAAGAGGAAGGAACGAATATCAAGGGTAGATAGGCTAAACTACGCCCACAACAATATTTAAAACGTAAACATATCCCCATAATTCGCTGAATGACTTCGCTAATGTAAATCAGATGGGTATAGTTCTGCATTTACTTATTGGAAAATTTAAAGTAGGGAATTAATTTATAATATTTACTTCCACAAGGAACGTCATTTCTTATTTTTGTTAACTCAAGTTATCTAGTTAAGGCCACTAAAAGTTAATTAAATGGTTCTCAAGAGTAGCTTTTTTTCTTAATTAATTTCGTTTGAGCCTTAAGTCAGCCGAAGCAACTTAATGCTTGTGTGGCTGAACTGGCTCAATTTTGAACATGGACGTTTTAGAGAAGAAGCATCTGGTAAAGGGAGGTGTCAACCCGGGGATTCGATCCGGTAAACCTCCGATCACCGTAGGGGCTTAAAGATTTTCCAGAATACGCCAGAATAGTTCCCATGGCCGCTGATGGAGCATGGTAGCCTCTCCCCTGGCCAAGGTCCCCTTTCCAGGAGTACTAAAAAATTTACGCAAGCGCATGGTTTTTTTTTTTTTTCGTTTACGTTGTATTCACAATTTTCCAGATGCGGGCGATGGTTATTTTTTTTTACCAAACAAAATGTAATCCAGTACCTAGCTTATAATTTGTTGTGGAGTACAATACCTACGTTTAGAGTACACTAAATTGTAATTCCAGGTTCAGCCATGTTCAGAGTGTAAATGATGCAAACTGGGTAAAAATGTTTTCTTTAGATCCAAGTTTTTAGTTGGATTGCCTCCAAACGACCCTGAGATTCGTTTTGAGGCGACTGTGGGAATGGCGAAATGGATTGATGTGGTCACCGGCTCTAGGAAGTGTTTGGTGAAGGCGCTAATGCGTGATCGGAATTTTCTTCTACGACTAGGGCGTAAAAAACCTTTCATGCGCCAAGAAAGAACAATGCGTGTGCTCCTGAAAACCACTTAATTATCGTTTTGCGGCCTAAATACATTACATACAAAAAAGTTAAGAAAGTTTGGTTAAATTTATGTTACTCGGAATGTATGCACAGTACTTACTAAGTTATCAATACGCTGTTCTAAAAAGTTTTTCCCATTTTTGTCTACTCCCTAGCTCTGCCCCGTCCACCAACCAACTTACGTCTGTCCGAACTTACGGCCACGTCCGTGCGTTTAACGTGGTCGTATGACATTGGCGCAGACACTATCTCCTACTACGTCATCCAGTACAAGCCTAAACTGTCCAACCAGGAGTTCAGTGAAATCAGTGGCATCACTACCATGCACTACACTGTCACTGACCTGAGTCCGTATACAGAGTACGAGTTCTATGTGATCGCAGTAAATAGCATAGGGCGAGGGGCCAGCAGTACACCAGCGGCAACGACTACTGGAGAAACAGGTCAGTTTAATATTAACAAAATTAATATTTATAGCGTAATCATGGAACGGGGTAAAACGAAGCCGTTAAAAATAAAATGCGTCCAAAACTTACCCACATAGAAGAGAGTGCCAACAGCAAAAACCGGCAACCGGCGACTACTGTGGCTTCCAAAAGACATTAGAAAAAAGAAAACACTTTACCACAATACCGTGGAAAACAAAAGTCCATTGAATTTTCGGTAAATAAAACGTTCACCATCCCCAGAAGAGGACATTAACAAAAAGTACTACGAACTACATTTCGAAGCTGTTCGAAAGCGTGTCCACAGGCAACCGGCAAACTGGA
>JAHWFP010138891.1:15432-50645 GCA_023313725.1 Lithobius niger
TAAACCTCTCCTAAAATTCTCCGAAACCCTCCCAGACTTTTCTAACCCTCTCCTAAAATTCTCCTAAACTCTCCCAAACTCTTCTAACCCTCTACTATAATTTATTCTCCCAAACTCTCCAGAACTCTTCTAACCATCTCCTAAAATTCTCTGAAACCCTCCCAAGCTCTTCTAACCCTCTCCTAAAATTCTCCTAATCTCTCCCAAACTCGTCTAACCCTCTCCTAAAATTCTCTAAATTCTCCCAAACTCTTCTGACCCTACCCTAAAATTGTCCTAAACACTCCCAAACTCTTCTAACCTTCTCCTAAATTTCTCCTAAACTCTCCCAAACCTCTCCTAAAATTCTCCTAAACTCTCTCAACTTCAAACCCACTCCTAAAATTTTCCTGAACTGTCCCAAACTCTTCTGACCTGTCTTAAAATTCTCCTTAACTCTCCAAAACTCTTCTAACCCTCTCCTATATTCTCTTATCTCCCAAACTCTCCTTAAACTCGCCCAAACTCGTCTAACCCTCTCCTAAAATTTTCCTAAACTCTCCCAACCCTGGTCTATCTCAAGATCCCATTCTAGTTTCAAATTTTACGGTTAACGTGATAATCTTCAATCAACAAGGTTTTAAAATCAATTAGGGTTTACAGAGTATACATATGTTTTGTATTTACAATGAGTAAAAAAAGTGTGCCTACCAGTGTTCTTCTTTATTTACACTTTACCGGTTTATTGTTGCTTTATGCGTCATTTGTGGACGGTTAATGAAAGAAAGTTAAAGATAGACGGGCAATTATGAACTGATAATACTTCAAATAATTAGTCGGGTTGTCTAGTGTCTGCTAGACACTTGGATTATAGTTATAACAATCTGGTAGTATGGAAAAGGTTTTTGTGTCATTGTATTCCCTGCTCCAGATACGTATCTCAAGCTGCCACACCTTTTTCTAGGATTTCCACGTGTAAACAAAACGTTTCAGTTTTTCTCATATACTGTAACAAAAGTCCCCTTTTATCTTTTTTTTTTAAACAGCATCCTTTAACATTTTATCGTAATTTTTAACAAATTACTAAATTCGGAAAGCCGCTTGCATGTTTTTGCAGAATATTCAGTTGTACGTGTTATTGACTAAAACTTGAAAAAAATTTTGATACAATGGAAATTGTTAAATATGCTTTAAATATAAATATTTATTTTACAGCAGTTCACATTTTGGTTCTACTTATTTTGGTTAGGTAACTAAATACAGATGCAAACCTATTTACGTTGCCTTTTGGACTGCACGGCCAAAAGGAAACGTCCATAGGCAGCATTTAACACGTGCATAGGTCTTTAATATTTTGGTTGGGAATGCGATGTCTTGGATCATAAGGAAATGTCAGAAAATTGGGTGAGACACTGTTATCGGGAAAATCACAATTCGAAACCGAATTTCCCTGGTTTATTTCCCTTTTTCCCTGTTTTTAATTTTTCTTCCCATTGAAGACTGATTTTTTTCCTGGAATGGGAAAAAAATCTCCGTGTAAATGAAAGCACTGCTGCTTCATAATAAATTGATTAAGTGCTGTATCGAAATCTCCAATTGTTTTTGATCCGAACTTGATCTGTCGCACCAGCAATTTCTTGTGCCTGTGACAATCACTAACTTCTCCAGCCCCACCCGGCTTGTCACCCTTGCGTACGGCGATCCCGAATTTCCACCGCCTGGAAGGAAGCGCGTGGAAGTCGTGCTGCCGCCCGCTAATAATTACGATATTAATTAGTCAAAATTGTCTCTTATTCTCAATCTCTCTTTCTCAATACAATTAATAGCGGTTTCACGCAATCGTCAATAACTCATGCCTTACCCCTAACCGCAACCCCTCATCGCCTAAGGTTACCTTTAATTGTAAATTTACTTGGTTGTAAACTTTCATTCATTCTTTTTCAGACCCTTTTTCAAAACCATTTTCGTATTTTGATAGATAGACAATTTAAAGACATTTGTCATATTTCTCTCCCTTTCTTTCTCTCTCAGGAGCGCCATAATTTTCATTCCACTCTTCGTTCCATCTCCCCCTTTCCCCACAGAAGCGCTCAGTCAATTAAGATGTCGGAGAATATTATTTATTCAAAATGGCGTCCCAATTTGGCGATGAAATGAGAGCGAACCCTCGCTGCCGCTGTGACGGTGTTATTTATCATTTTATTTACCTTATTGGCAATAAGAGCCACCTAGTGTTGGTTTCTGCCAGTTTTGAGCGTTTTCCGTCGTCGACTGCTTCTGGGGAGTCACTGGTTTTGAAGAAAGTGCGAGTGGTAATAATGTTACGGCTGTGCTTCAAGCCGAATGATTTTAGAACAGAAGCGGCAAAATTAGTAAAATCTGATGAAATCCAGTATCTAAAGGTATAGTTGGAGTAAAAGTCCTACATCAGCAAAAACGGTTTTACTGAAATAGCTGAGATGGCGAGCCTTAATGTACTTAAATTTTATTGAAATGGTTTGAATGGGTTTCTAAACAATGAACCGCGTTCAACCAGACATGACGACTACATGTGGCTATCTGGTACTGGAAGCTGTTACGCACGTCACGTGTATCTTGAAGTAACTGTCCTTATTGGTAATGAAGATTTCTGTGTGAGAGTTAACCTAGGTGTTGCCGTAATCAAGTTCGTTATTTAGATTTTTGGACTTCTCATTGTACGGAAAAGTCAATAAACACAACTCGTAAATTATACGGCTGTAAAGAAAATATGGTAGCAGAACAGGGAAGATTAACACAAAAAATACTAAGATTCGTTAAGCCTTTATTGTTCACCTACATTTCATTAAGACGACGTGTCCATGATTTGAATATGCAAGTTCTGGAACACTACTTAAATGAAAAGTTGTCCGACACGGACAAAATTCACATTTCCCCGTGGATGATGCCAGAAAGACGGCGTCAAGAGGTGGTCGCTCTCAGATAAACCCAAAGGCTCTAGTTACCCTAAAAGCACCTTTCGTAACAAACGGAACACTGAATGAGCTTGTTAGTTTGAAGACTAATCAGATCTCCTCAATGAAATATTAGTCCATGTGCTTACCAAAGCAAGCTAATTTTAATTTATGATTTTCTGTGCTTGCTGCGGTTTCCTTTTCCTCTTTGTAATTTAGGGGTTTTTGTTAAATGATTTTCCCACTGAGAAGTAAAAAAACAAAAACAATTTAACAATAAACGGCAATGAACATTCAAAATAGTCAGGCATTGTAGCGTTCTATTAATTGCTTTTTCCCATTGACTAATCCAAAAATCTAATTGTGAAAATGAACTACAATATTCATTAAAAATAGTCTCAGGAACTGATTTTCCCATTGAGTAGTCCAAAAATCTGAATGTGAAAGTGAACTTCAGTAAACACGACAAATAATCTCAGACATTGTGCGTTTTGACCGATTTTCCCATTGAGAAGTTCAAAAATCTAAATGTAAAAATGAACTGCCAAAAGCATTCAAAATGCCACAGACAATGTGCGTTTGGTGGAATTACGAATACCTTTGTTAACTGTCATACGGAAGTCTTCATCGCCAATCGAGAATTACACTCCAGAATACATTCTAGTGTTAACAAGTTTCCAACACTGGATAGCGACATATAGCAGTCGTAGAACCGCAACATAAACCCACTCAAAGACGTTCTGGCAGCCCTACATTTTTCCTGAGTAATTTTAGAATCTATAGGACCAAACAAGGATCATTGTAAGTTCCAGAATATCTAAAGACCATAAGGCAAGAATTGTTAAAAGGCTGCAACCATATTGTATTCATATTTTAACAATCACAATTTGTCAATCAATTCGCTTAACTCTGATGTAAACTATATTACTAGAACCTGTTTTTTGTCCTTTTTTGAGCAATATATATTCACCTCGATCTCAGAGGGAAAAACAGCCAAGAAATTCTAAACTTAGGATACGCGCACAAAGAAAGCAGACTATATGCTTGTGATTGCCAGCCCCTAGTCATGCAGATGGTCAGTACTTGACCAGGATGCAATAAAAGGGATCTTTTGCCTACAAATCAAATCACGACAACCAAACAATCAAATTTTGGGAAGGCAAGAGAAAGTAATAATAACGAGGAAAGTTAGCAACGTTCGCGCTGTAATATTTTTAGTGGGTGTTGGTCACCTTTTTACTACGAAGACACAAAGTGTTATCGGTAATTCTGGTAGTCATTGACATTGTAGGCACCGACTTTGCAATTTCTTAAGTTGGCTGACGACCTGAATTTACTCAAAGCACTTATAGTGTCCGCAGCCTATCTTGAGTTCTCCGCAGAACGAACACATATAATCGATTGTACGTTTTCAGTACCAGAGTGCCTTGTTGATATCTAAGATGGTTACAAAAACAATGGCGGCCATCGATTAAAGCCACCCCATCCAGGAAGACGTAGCCGCTCATAAAATACTTGCAGGACTCAAGATACACCGCGGACACAACAGTCATCATAATAAAGAAGAAGTGACCAACATCCACTAAACAATTTACAAGAAAAGCAGAAAATTTGTTCCAGGAAATGAATTATTAGCGTCGAAAAACCCGAAGTTTCTTTTACTATATGCGGGCCAACTAGCTAGCATTATATCGATATTCTCACTGTGTTCATCGATTGTCTTGTCGCTGGCTTTCCGCAAGTAGGTAATCTGCATACTTTGTGTGCGCACCCTAGAGTTTATTTTGTTATTGTATGTGTTCATACATCAACTCTTTCTTTATTCTATCCTTACTTACCACGCAATAAATACAGATGCTAACAATGGTAGGTATTTTCACAATGACACACTTACCTCCCACTCCTTCGTAGTTTGTCTGTTAACAGTTTCACTCTGTAGATCTACCTTGTAGTGAGCACGCCCAAGTGGTAGTAGTATTCACCTTGTAGCGTAGAATTTTGATTTCACCATGTCGTGTATTTTTTAACACGTTTCTCTCTCATTTTTAAATCCCACTGTAGTTTCCTAGCCACGGTTGTTACTGTTCATTTTAAAATTTGTTTATCCTTAGAGGATTGGACCAAATCTTCTTCACTGTAGCCTACTTTGTATTTGTAAAGTTGTTAATTACCGCATTTGTTACTTTATTTATGTAAGGAGTTTGTTAATAACAGTTACAAACCTCAGAGTTTTATCTTATGTAAGATATAAAATTATGTGCATGATCTGTTAAATATGAGATTTATTATGCTTATGACTTCATACATTCTCCAAGCACAGAGTATTTATTATACATTAGGAAGAAATATAAAAATAAACTAATTTTAAATGTTGCTACATGTTAGGTATATTTATAATGAAAGCATCATACATGAATATGTATTGTAAATAAAATAATTTTAAAGTTTAGGTCTCATACTTGTAATTACTTGAGATGTGCTACCAATTACTAAAGAATTTCTAGCACATAAGTGGCAATTTATCCAAGTTTGTTACGATGTTTATTATTTTTAAAGTCATTATCTTATTCAAAGTAATATAATAATTTTATACCAACTTATAAAGAAGCTTTCTTAGAATTAGCTAGTTATCGTAAATTTGGTGGGAGAAAGTTCGACATAATGTAATTGATCCACATCGGATGTAGGAATTTGCAGTTTGCTTGTTTTTATTTATTTCCACTTTTATTTTATATAGGTTATGACTGGAACGTTTTAATACGTAAGCACACATGCTATTTTACTGTTGCAACAGCTTATGGGCATTCATGCTTTTTGTTTTGATGCCGTTGTGTGGTGCTTAATGACTGTTGATTTCAACAATGCTATGCACTCTATGTGAGCTAACAAGTATATTCAGCAACAATGTAGTGTACAATTGTATTCTTCACCAACAATGCCATCTATGGATGGCATTGTTGTCTTGTACCTTTGCTTTATGTTTTCTCTCCATGGATTGCTGTGTTGCATCAACACACATTCTTCAAATTTGGCAGAAAGACAACCGATTACTTATAACACCACTTCTGAAATTTGGAGCTTCCAAAGCTAGTGCCTTTTAGAGAAGCACTTAGACGAGAATGATTCTATCTGTAGTTGTGCCGGTAAGAGCAGAAAATTGCCCAAGGCCGCAAAAGTTACTCTCATGCTGTACAAACGTAGCTATTCCCTTAACTATGTGTTCATTTCAGCGACTATGGGAACTATTCTGGCCAATTCTGGACAATCTTTCGGCCCCTACGATGATCGGAGGTTTCCCGGATCGAATCCCCGGGTTGGCGCCCCGTTTTACCAAATATTTCTTCTTTTCTAAAAGTCCGGTAATGTTCAAAATTGAGCCGGTTCAGCCATACAAGCATTAAGTTGCTTCGGCTGACTTAAGGCTCCAAGAAATTAAATTTTTCAAATACTAAAAAAAATTTAGACGTTTTAACTGCTCTGTTGAAGGTTCAGTTTGCCCGTTTTATGTTGTCAGGCTGCATCACTGCATCTTTGCGTCAGTAACATGATGCCAGTAACACTGCAACTTCACAAGAGTTGTTATGACAAGCTGAACCCCTGATTTTGGATTTTTTATTTAAATTAGCTAATTTCTGATTTGCTCGCTTCTTTGATTTGATTTGCCTTCGCGAAGGAACAATAAGAAATTCAGATGGCACTGGAGCTTACATAATGCATAATCCTTGCATTCGGGATAGTTACAACAAACTACACCACTGATTCTGAATTTTTAATTTAGATTAGCTAAATTGATTAATAAGAGTTTTTTTTAATTTTATTTACGATGTTTTTGTTATCACAACTCATTTAGGAACATAGAAACAAATATTGTAATTTTAACTAGGTATGAACAAACAACAAAGAAGCTGCCTTTAGACACGGGGAAAAATTTTGGGAATCGTGTATACAAAATCTCTAATTGTATTTGTAGAGTACAGCAAACGTTCTTAAAAAAAATTAAAATGGCAGTAACAACCGTTTTAGCATGATTTTTGTATTTAGATTTTTTTTTATCCTTTGTGAATTACCACTCTTGATACGGCATGTTTACGCAGTTTTTGAAGAGTGCCTACTGGATGGGAATGACTTGAGGGCTTTTTTTTTTTTTTTTTTTATTCTTTTCATTTCGTTTTGGAATGTTTGAACATTCCTCTCAAGAAAAAAAACAAGATAGTTGTGGGGAAAAATACCTACTCTTAAAAATTCTTGACTTCACAATATTTATTTTTAGTGGGGCTAAGGTTTATAAGATTGCGTACGAAATTTTGTTTCCAATAGGCATTCTACTATTCTTTTAACATTTTCTTTTTAAACCGTGTTAATCATTTTGTCGTAACTCGATACGTACAGTTGTTGTTCTTGTATTTCCGTATTTGAAGTATATGTCGGGTCGTTTGTATGTTTGTTGCCACTAAATTTGACGAAAACTGTGGTTGGTTTTAAACTGAAAGTTATGATGTATATGTACTACTGTTTGCTCTATAAACCTTCATGCACCAAACGTACAGTTTTGTCGTGTGGCAGTTTTGCGTTGCAGCTATTGCATTTGTGCTATGTTTGTAATAACTGTACCAAAACATTTCGTGTGTTTAAGTGCATTGATTCGTTTATGTTTAGAAAATGTCACTGTTTTACATAACTATGCGATGTTTTCCCTTTGGTAATAACATTTAGTAACTTAATGTTAAGGTTTGGTACAGCGTAACATGCAGTGAACGTAAACTTACAAAGAATATGTACAATTTTCACAATCGTGCGTTAAACAGCTCAAGGAAAGGTAAGTTTGTCTTGCAAAAGTGGAATGAAGACGAATGTTCTGAAAACTTGTTCCGATCGCAATTTAATTTAATTTTCAAGTTCCAGTCCAGCAGTTGGCGCTATTTGTTATCTCTGCAAGTAACGACCTGTGCACGGCGTGGTGTGCTTTTATTTACTTAAACTTTTTGTTTTGTTTTAGAACAGAAATAAATTATTACCGTTTTTCCCCAAGGTGCCGTTTGCTCCCGACCTTTTCTTATTAACAGTAATAGAATTCTTTTTTGTTTCATCTAGAGTGTGCACATCGTTTAACTCTTTCCATTTATTTCTTAATTTTTTATTTGGCCTTAATTAAAATTAATGTTCTTTAGTAGTCTTGCTGTACGTGAGTGGGTGGGGTGGGGAAAGGGCGAGCAGGGTGACAAATGTAAAATGGTTAACAGTCTAAAGTTCACGTATGGCACATTTACATTGTGTTTCATTTTCTCTTTGTTTACTCACATACTAGGAAATTCTAAGTTAATACAGCGGTTAAGTCCAGTATTTTCCCCTAAAACACTTAACAAAATTGTATTGTGAAATGGAACATACAGTTGAGTAGTAGTGTCATATACCAGCTTTGTACTCGTGCCAGATTAAAGCGTGTCCAATTACTGTTCACTACCAGAGTATGTTTACGCGCATTTCATTTACCCGTACAATTGCCACTAGTGAAGTTACTCAGTAAATACACAAAACTGAAAGAAAATATATTCAGAGGAACCAACTTAAATTTTGGTGATTTAGTGTGAATCCTTCAGCAAAACTTGTAAGAGTTTAATGATTAAACTAGATTGGGAAGATCACAATATCCAGTAGCCCTTCCATCGTGTTTTATGGGTAATTTTGTCGTATCGAAACAAGGAAACAATAAGACAGTTTGTAAGACCAAAGTGGCAAATAACACAATTTAAACTTGTGTATTAAAATTAAATATTACGAATTTTCTTTGTGTATTTGTAATAGAGGGGACGAGTAAATGTATATTTCAGTTTCGGCTTTAAACACCACTTGATATTTTCTGGAAAAAAAAGATAAATTGTTCCGGATCTACTGATATGTTTGCCGTTTTATATATTTTCAGGTTGTGAAAAATTGACTTTTTCAATTTTTCTTGCTACGCTTTTTTTTTGCCATTGCCTTTCACTTTTTTGCACTGTGAAATAAGGACAAGGAGATCTGAAATACGTGAACATGGAAGGCTACGCAAAGATAAAATGAATACATACGTGACGAAAAAATTGTAAAATAAAATAAAAATTCAAACTCGAGCCAACCATAGGGAGAAAGTCTTTTATCCGCAGTTGGCAAGATGCGTACATTTCGCTGTTCCCATGACTGGCACATGATAATGGTTATTAATTGCATCTGTGGCTACGGCAGGTCACTACAAAGCATCAATAACACAAACGTGTATAGCCCCTAGCATTTAGATTAAGCTTAAAACATGGTTGCGGGGGTAGGGGGAGGATTTTTAAGGATTTAGGATTGTAAAAGCAGTAGGGATGGGGGTTTGGGAGTGATTTGTAGATGCTTCGTGGCCCGCCAGAAAAACGCCCACGATGAATTTTAATCATCGCTGGTGTATATTTAAGTGCCATTATCATGAAACATCGGCAATAAAAGCTTAACGAAATTTAATTAGTAATTTAATACAATCGTAAAAAAAATGTTGAAAAATAAAGCTGCGGCTGCCAACTTAACGTTATAAGTGACGAAGAAAAAGCTAAGCAGTATATAAAAAATTAAGAGCTGTTTTTTAACGGATAAATTTCGCTGAAGCTCAAAGCTGACAGCTGTTATAAAACGTTTTAAAACACAAATTGCTTTTTTTTTGTTTTAATATTCAAAGAAGCGAAGAGATGTTAGAGGTAGAGGAAGGGTATTAATTTGATTGGATGATTGGCTCCTTCGCTGTGATTGGTGGAAAGTTGTGCTTCAGAGACTGATACATGAAAGTTAACGTTGGGGAAATGCCGTTAAAATCTTCTAAAAAGACCTAGGAGAGTTGAAACTATGGAAAGTTAGTTTTTGGGCATCTTCTGCCAACCGTTTTAATTAAGTCGTAAGGGTGTTGCCAAATTTTAGCGTTTTACTTACTGTTTTACTCTTCTGTCAATTGGCTGGTTATTATTTAACAGAGAGTATGTTGTTCCTTCTTTCAGCTATTTCCTCAGCTCAAAGCAACCTAATAATATATTAAAATACCTAACATTTGTTGAAATTGGCACTTTTCATGCTGTAAAAGGTTCGTTTGGTTGATACTAACAGGAATGAGATTGTTCCTTTCAGGTCATTTTCTCAGTTCAAAGTAAAAACACGTAAAAATGGTTCATATCTGGAGTTTTCCTTCCGTAAAGGACTGTAGAGTTGGTTAATATATAACATGGATGAGATTTTACATTGACTTCGGCCGATTTTGGGTCTTGAATTAGCGTCGAGTGCATGTGGTGAAAACAATAAGCCCTATTGTGCTTATTCGAAGAAGTACGGTATTTTCTTTTGTCGGTAGAAGTAGTTTAGCGTTGGTTGCATCCTTACCTGCCTCACCCAAAAGGATTAGCTGCCTGGGGAATGGAAGTTATACTGCAACCCTTCTGTCCTCTCCCCCATTCAATCCAAACTTAGTGACACGGTCTTTCGTTTGTGGGCGTTCCATCGCTCAGGGGCAGTAACTGGAAGGAATGGAGGTGGGATTAGGACAGCGTGGAAAATAGCAGTCATTTGTCTTCATTCTTGGGCTATTTGGTGAAGTGACGCGTGGTCAACCATAGGGTCAGGTAGCAGCCTTTCGAAAATTTCTGGGCTGATTCCTCCTCCCCATCATCCCCCCTCTTGATTCCTCTACACGGGTGGTCTTCTCTCCAGTAAATGTCGGCCTATGTGTTCTTCAACAACAAAATACATTTTACCTTTTGCTTACTATGTTTGGTTTTATATGACCTATATCGCCTTAATTTGGGCAAGGCAAAAGCGTTAACTATAGTTTTGGATTGTAGCTTGTAAGAAGAAGCAGTTTTCTTTGGTCCGGTTTTGAATAGTGGTGGTTAATAATTTTGAGTCGGTAAATTGATGGGAAGACGGAGGGATGGATATATAAGGAAGGCCATGCCAACACCATGTTGGTTATTTGCTCCCAAATATGACGAAAACCTTACCTCATTTAGATCAACAAAACAATAAACAGCTTAAATTACAGACGTATAACTAGCAGTGAAACGTAGCGGGGGGGGGGGGCGTAGGGGTGATGGGACGTTAGGTGCAGGATTCAACATTAGCAGGGAAGCAAAGTATATGGATGATAAGAATTTATTTTTACCTTTCCTACTTACCCACTTTTAGGGCACGTTTACGTAGTGACTCGCCGTTGCATTCTCGCAGCTAGAACTCAATCGTGATGGCAAAGGTGACATTGCCATGGAACAACGCTAAATGGATTAGCTAAATCCGACATCGTTTGAGTAAATACTTGTAGTCTTATAATCCGTGCTAATAATATAAAGAATTCCTCATGACGAAACAATTTTCCCAAACGCTTCTGAACTCACGTTATTTGCTGTTTTCGTTGCGAGGCGGCAGACATAAAACCGCCGCCATGTTGGGATTTGAGGTGATTTCTAGCTTCTAGCTGCGAGAATGCAAAAGCGAGTGGTTGCGTAAACGTGCCCTTACTCGATTAACTTTTGTACTGCTTTATTTACATTATTCTCCAAACCCATCAATTTTTTTTCTGCATTGTATTTCTTTGGCTCTTGGCCGGATCTTCTGTTTTGTTCATACTATTCTTCCCTGCGGCTCTTTAGGTGCATCTTCTGTATTAATTTTCTGTGGCTCTTCAGCAGATGTTCCTGAAGAGCCACAGAAAATAAATACAGAAGATGCACCTAAAGAGCCACGGGTGAGAATAATATAAATAAAACAGAAGAAACGGCTAAGAGCCACAAAAATACAATGCAGAAATAAAATTGATGGGTTTGGAGAATAACGTAAAGTAAAGCTGTAAAAAATCTAGATGAGGTAGAGTGGGTAAGTATGAAAGGTAAAAGAAATTCTTTTCATCCATATAGTTTGCTTCTGAACGAATGTTGATACCTACACCTAATAGCAGTCCTTTAATGTAATAATAACACAAAGGCTGCCATGGAAACTGTCGCAAAGGCTAAAATTAGTTTAAATCATGAAATTTTCAACATTGGTTAGCGCGCTGGTAGCTGTAACAGGTGCCAGACTTAAATAAAATGAAAATGCTGTTGGCTGTTTTCTGCATTTTCATGTTGACCCTGGCAAAGAAATTCATGTTAAAAGTGATAGCGCAAACCGAGCATAATGACTCATTACAGTGGTGAGAGGAGGACGAGGAGTACAACATCTTCCTTGGCAACAACCAAAATATTCAAAACTTTAAAAAAATAACAATAAAAAAGGACGGAACTTTGGTAACCATCCACCGAGAAAAAAGCCCGTAATTAAACAATAATTAATATCATTTGAAGATAAAGTTAAGCTTCATTACAACAAAAGCAACACTCATCTTTTAAGCATAGTAATCAAAGCACAGTTGTTTAATGTCATTTTGTCGTTTGGGAATCGACCACGCATACAAGCTGGCAGCCGCTGCTAAATCGCTAATCAACCTGTACGACATGTGATGCAAAACGTGTTTTACACTGAGCTTCCTGTAAATTGTACGTAAGTTGCATATTTTGTTTGACGTATACAATTCGTATTTCCTTGACTTATATAAATCTAACAACTTGTTTGCCTGACTTGTACAACTCATAGTCGAAAGGTCTGCCGTGACAAGGCCTCTAAATTAGAATTTTTTCTGAGCATGAACCCTTGCTATCCCAAGTGAATTGGTGAGTGCAGTTTGGTAGCTCTGAGCTTGCTCAAACATTTGTTGCATGATATTACTAACTTTGCAGGAATTTTTTATGTAGAAATGTCTGATCACTCTAGTTCATGAAACGTTAAACACAATTTCAAACTATAATATTAGTATTAATAATAAGTAAGCATTTATGCCTGTCGCTGTAACTGTTTTGCACTGTAATGTCGATGGGCATTGTCGCCGTCACAATTGAACCACGTAAATCTTTAGTCTTACTTGTTGATGATCAAATAGACATTTTTGAACAGCATTGCTACTTGATAGCCAAGCACGAAGAATAATTGGAAAACATATGAAGTCAGCAGGTAGTTGCAACGTCAGACGAACACAGGTTGGTGATGTCAGTGCATTTGACATTCATAACGTGTTTAACCCGAATTCAACCCCAAAACGATGATCTTAAACACCACTTTTTGCAAGTAATTTGCTTGCTGCTGTCAGTTGCTGCTGTTGTTCATTGTTAGTTGCTTCACTAAATCTTACTGAATTAGTGCTTTACGGAAGGAAAACATTCCCTTAGGCAACTTGCTTGAGGCTAAAGGAAGAATATTTTATTTTCCGAAACTCAGTGTTGTGTTTTAGTAAGAGTAAATTTCAGCTCCCATAAGGTATATGCCGGGTGCGATTTGGGACTTTATGGGAGCAGATAATTCGAGCCCCGTTCATAATCGAAACTCTCCTCTAATTAAATCCGGTGACATAGTTTTTTGCCTTTACCACTAGCGGCCCTGATTTAGCACCCGATGTATTACGAAATTCCGTGTTCCCACTATCAGAAAAAGCTGAAAACTTCGACAGCATGCAGTCCAGTGTAGCTCTAAGTGCATACCGAATTTAATACTGATCTCATAAACGATAAAAAAAAATCGCTTGAACAAATAGAGTGACAGACTGAGTTTCGAAGTGTAGTAAAGACTCTCGGTAACAACACGAAAACAAAACAAAAAAATGATATTGAGTAAATGATTTGGAGAACAACTTACCTTTAAATGGCATCCGCAGCTTAGAGATGATCGTGGGCCTCCTAAATACAGAGGGCCACAGACGCGTCAAGTTTGAATCGTTCTCGATTGAATTCGGTCCATCTGAAGAGTGCATACAATTATGTAGACTGTAGTTCACACGTTTCTTGCTGCCTGACGAAGATAGGAGGACTGAAAATATTTATTTTCGGGTAATGCCTATCGAAAATTCGCAATACTGATGTGATGAGTATTGACAGTTTTGAGTTTGAGCGTCATTTGTTTACTCGATATTTCTGTAACTCAAAGTAAAATGGTCAGATTCTTTGCCGAAAAAAATGATAATTCTGTAGAAAATGTATTTATCCCAGTGACGTGGTAATAACATAAAAAGCCCTCGGCATATGTGAATACAGAATCCCTGGCTGATGCACCGCAGCGAGCAAGTCTTCATTAGGTAGTACTCAGTGATTTCCCCACTGGACGTACTGTCTGCAAGGTGCACCACTAAATTAATATTGACTTGGTGTACTGTTGTGTATCTTTGTTTCCATTAACAAATCCACTTTCTGTATTTGATTCTAGGTAATGGTGTGCCTAAAAACATGTCTTTGCTTTATTTTAGCATGCGGAATCCAGGAGCTGTTATTGAAACTAAAAATGTTAATATTGTTGCGTATTTTTTTCCCATTTTGAAACCAAAGGTAGTCTTGTGTATCGTTACGTTTTAAATTGCGAGCGTCAGTAAATTAACTTTAAGCTTCACCCGTTCCAATTTTTGTTTGTGATTCCGGCTGAAGTGAAGAAAGAAGCACTTCTCTAGCTATTTTAAAGTTGCCACTGCAAAGTGTCAAAGCATCAACATAGTACTGAATAAAACTGTGGAAAAAGAATAGTGTTGCTACTAATGAGCTCACAAACTGCCTTAAAGCATCACATTTTCACCAACATGTAAAGCTCCATGTTTCAGTTTCAGGAGTTAACTGATGCTAGTTGTTTCCACAATGTTATGAATGATTGTTAACAGTTGATTTTCCTTTCCTTTTTTTTTTCCTTTTTTTTTCATTTCTGGATCTACTTTTCAGCTGCACTCTGAATTTTTCTGTTTATTTGTTTGTTTGTTTGTTTACCGTAGTTCTTCTCCAGCTTCAGTTTTTTTGCGATGTGTTCAGATCTGGTGATATAGAAAGGCTGGAAGTAAATAGAGGCATGCTATAGTTGTAGAACGTGAACTGTTAACCTAATCATTAACCTAACCATGCGAGTAAACGCAGGTGAATAAATACATTGTTACGGCCATATTAATAAGTTAATACTACTAATGATAAGTACAACAAGCATTTTATGTCAGTTTTCATTTATCAATTTCAATTGTTGCACTCTGCTATAGTCTGTACGCAATTAAAAAACTGGGAGGAGCCTATAAGAAATAGAGATTATCCGTTCCAGGACATTGCCGTGCTTAGCATTTTGGGAACACACGTCTGGAAAGCCGAGGACCATAATGGCTTATAAAAAAACATGAAGAAAATACATCACAGCCTCCAGAATCGTTGCCCAGCTTTGCTTTTTTATTACTCTTGTGTAACACTAGTAATTAGTCTTGTATATTTATTTACATGGATGAAACTTTATCCACGGCCAATATTGTCAGTGGTAGCTGGAAGGCGCACCGAACATACTGCCGACCTCTGTATTAATGTTCTAATTTTTATTACTATTATTGTTTTACTTGCATCTGTAGATAATCTAGAAAATTCTGTAGAGAATTCTATTCCCTGGAGTTGAATTGTTTTCCTATAAATTTCCTTATTATTTGTGCAGCGATTGACAACGTAAAGAACTCTTAAAATACTGAGTATTAGTCAACATTACGGTCGTAAAGGTTTCCATTCAACTTGATCAAGCATGGAGAGAACACTTTGTTCAGACTGGGGATACATACAAGGTACAAAAGGAAAATATACACCATCAACTCGTAATGTGGTGGTTCCTCCCAATTCTTTAATCGCATGCAGACTATAGAGTTCAACAACAAGATTTCGAACTATTCGAAATCTAATAAAGGCCGATCATTTTATTACCAAGCATTAAATAGAGACCCAGACTTTATTTTTCAGAGATGGTTAAACTCCATCACAAATATGTATAAATTTACCTATGGCAAATAGAGGCCTGGCTGCTAGCTAATAACGGAAATACGGTATAGTTTTTTCGTTCCTAAAATGTGCTCAAGTATGAACTAGTCAACAACATTTAATATTTCACGTATACCTAGTTAGTTGAAATGATTTTCGGCACCAATTAAAATAGGATGCTTTAATTGTGTAAAGCATTAAGATTCTAAACAGCCCTTACCTTCTCTTCACAATATTGGAGCTGCCATTTTATAAAAGCATAGTAAGAATGAAAAGACGTGTTACAGTATTAGTGTTACTTTCGAACTTGTACAGTTCGTACTTAATGCAGATAGGATGGCCTGCAAACAAAAATACAGATAGTCATCAACAAGTCACCAACCAGTCATTGATGGTTTTAAATGGCAGGTCCGGCAATACATTTAGCTTATTACCTTGAGCAGATGGAGCAAATGTTGTGACCTTTTAGGAAGGTGTTGCTTAATTTTTTTTTGTTAGAAGCCTTTAACTTTCACATGCCAGGTTCTGCAAGACATTCTCTGCTTCAACTACTCAGCCTGAGCAAATGGGGTAGATGTCAAAACTGTTCCGAATCGGGTAGGAATTGGTTTCGTAGGAAGCGTGATTGACACTGCAAAATGTAAATACCGAATGTGTATAAAATATAGATTTTACTAAATGACAGCAGCAGCAATATCCACTTACAGCTTCCACACCCTTTGCCCATATGTGACGTAAAGCAGCACCTTTCTTTCCGGATTCAACTGTAGTCTGTTCCACATTATGTGTGCCGGAAACTATCAGTATAACAGCACGTTTTCGACAACGAGTGCAAAAACATGTAAATATCCCACTCGTAGACTGTAACAGTAACGATGTAGAATCTACACGTGGGGTACCCGCAAGTTTTTCCTCTCGTGGGTGCAAGAAAACATGGCGTCATACAGTCAGTGTCCTGCGGACATAATGTGAAACAGAGTAAAGTCAAAGAGATGGTGACTTTCTCACAAAAATTTCCTAACCATGTTAGCTTGCAAGCTATTTTACCTTTTTTTCTCCTTTATTCTTCACACTTTATTCTTTCAGTTATTTGCAAAACAATATAAAATACACTCGTGTTATACATCTATATTTTGACCACATTTAAAGATCTGGTTTGAATATTCTTTATTTTCTTTTTTTCCTTATGTTCTTATAGTCTTTCCAGGAAGGACGAGTAAGTTTTAATTTTAAATTTTAAACATTATTTTGGGTTTCACATAATACATAACACCAACCGTCGTCTTCTTGGTACATGTCTCGGCGCTTGTGTGACGCTACTGTAGTTGGCCGTCGGTCACTCGTACCGTTTAGCAACGGAGGCATGAGAAAGACACGTATCCATAGTCACGCAACCGTACATTCACGTTGTATTGTTATTATGATTTCTGTACTTTTGAATTATTTCTATCATAACACCAGTATATGCTTTTATTACGCTCCATGGTATGAGATTTGAAAAAAACGATTCAGATGATGGTCTGGAAAGGAAAATGATGACCATTTGTATCGGTATTCACTTCCTGTGTGTATTTAATTTTTTTTAACTACTAACGTATTTTTTTTAACTAATCCCCTTTTTTTAATCCAGTTTATTTGTTATATTAAATTTTTTTCTTGTATAGGAATTGGATCATTGGGTGGTCCAAAATTTTCTTATTTCTTACTTAAGAGGACTCCTGGAAATTTGGTTTAAGTGTTAGGTGTTTGCAGTCAATACTACTATTCACAGGGCTGAAAGTTTTCACCCCTGGGCAGTTTTCACCCCTGGATTCCCGGACACTGCCCACTACGTTCCCAGGAACGCCAATTCATCCAAATTAACTTTTCTACCATTTTTCAAGAAACCAATACTATAGTGGAACATTTTCATTGTACCGCTGTGCAGTAATTACTACAAGCTAAGGAGTGCAGTACAAAACAAACCCAGCTTTTTGAATGGTTTTTGCCCACCAGTGATAGCCCTGCTCTTCAAAGAACCAACTACTATTGAACTTGCCTATGGAGCCTATGTTCCTTTATGTTATTACATTTCGTTTAAGGGAACCTTAGTAAATGCACGTAGCTCTTGGACGGTAAGGAACACTCGTGAGAAGATGCTGAGCAACACAAATCTTAGTAAATGTTTTTAAAAAGGTCGTGTGGCCAATTTTAAAATAAAAATATTCATTCTACAAAAAACATTGGACATTATATTTTTTTATTTCTGCCATGGAATTTATGTGTTACGGTATACCAAAATCCAAAACACATGCTTTCGCTGCCGCGATACTGCCCTTGTCAATATTGCAGAGAAATGTAAACACCGTCAACGATTTGACCATTTGGTGGTTTATTCTGGGAGTCGAACGAGGACCGAACTGGAACCGAAAATCATTGAGAATTGTAAAAAATTACCGAACCCCCAACTGAAACGGCACCGAAAAAAAAGTAAAGATTCACTTTGTGGGTTAACAAGCAATTGTAAACAAGGAAAAAAGATTAAAGGAAAGCAAAAATATAAAAAAATGTCGAGTGTCCATTATTAATGTGATAGTTGACACGTTAAATTTAATTAAGCCTACTTAAAGTTTTTAAGTAAATTTGTATTATATCGCTCAAAATATGTTAGCCTATCAGTGAATAAACAATATATTAAACTGAAAAAAAAAAACGGTTTTAACCAAACCACAATTTCTTGTTTTCTCAGAAAACTGAACTGGAACCCTATTTTTTTTTTGCGGTTCGATTCGAGTCGTAAAGCGATCTTACTGCGCTATTCTGTTAGTTTTATGGTATGCCAGTTTTAAGACTGTTTTTGTGTGTGTTTGGGGTTTGAGAGAAATTCTACAGCACTGTCAGGTCAGCTCATAAGATTACTAGGCCAAAGAATATTATTGTTCCGACAAAACACTTAACGGAGGTTGCGACAACTCCGCTCCCAAGTCACCATCGTCGCTATTTGTCTGTAACATAGTAGGCTTCTCGGAAGTTTTTTATAGTTCTGTTGGAAAATGCAATTTAGTTAGCGGATACCTGTTGAATTTTTTGCTGTGGAACCATTCTTCTCTTTTAGAAGGAAACCAAATATTGATGGTAACAGCAAGGTTAGATTTCAAATGATGTTTGAAATGGGTATAAATTCGTATGACGCCCTCACATTTTAAACTTATATAATGATAAATTATTAATATTATTTATAGTTCATTGAACCTTTCCATCCGATTCTTCTGTCGTAGTGTTAAAAATAACAAAGCAAGTTAAACCCTAATAAAAAGTGTTATCGAAACATACCAGCTCTGGATTGCAAGTGATCTACGCAGGCAGTGAAACCATGATGGTTTAATGAAACTAACGGCAATAAACACTAACAATGACTATTTTTAAAATAGGCAAAATTATTTCTTGAGAAATAATTTTTTCCTCAATGTAAATGCAATAGGTAAATAGTTACAATGGTAAATTGTGTTTCCATATTGCAGTAACAACACCACTACAATGTCATTATGTCAACAAGAATTTTCCTGAATTATACAGTTTCATTTTTTTTCTGTATACCGCAATGTGGCACTTAACATACAATCATTACCTTCTTGCAAAGTTTCTCTTTCTAAACAAAACAAAATGTTTTCTTTTTTTAAAACCACCCTTCAGCATACTCGGGTAAGTGGTAACATTTTTTTGTATAGCATTACATACATGTTAACAATTTTTTCCCCTGTTTTTTCTTAAGTGTTTACATTTTGTACTACACTTTTATGTGCAAAAACCACTATCGGGGTACATATTTGGATTTACTTGCTTGTGTGGTAGGAAGATCAGTTGTTGCTCACATACCAACTACGACGTAACCTGGGATTTTGGTATCCCAACATTGTGTTAGACCATGATTTGAACTCGTTTGGTCCCGAGTTAGGTTCCAAAATACATGGTGCGTACTGGAAACTCCTCAACAGTTTCATAATAAATCCAAGTATGTTATTGAACATATTAGGACTACATATTCAACTGTAAATGTTACAGGATACCACTTAGGTTAGTATCACCGTTAGTATCACCAGTTATCGGGTGACATCTGTTGACAATTGTGCTATGTCAAATTCTGCTAATCTTCATCGGGTTAGCTAGATAGATAGTACACTCTTAATAGCAATCTACCAAGCCGCACGCACATTGAATTCTTTCACTGGTATTCTACTAGTGACTACTGTCACTCACTACCGCAATTACGGGTGGTGCAAAGGGACCAAGGTACTTGCTCCCAGGAGACCCAAAACTCACAAGTAGGGGAATCCACACGGGAAAAATTTCACTATTATTTGGTCGGTGTTGGGAACCCCTTTGGTCCCAAAATTATTTACGGTAAAATAATAGTACAGGAGGGTCCCAACATATTGCCATTGCACTCCACCTTGGAAAAAAGTTAGTTGCATCACCACTGTCACTTCTACTCCATTAGTGACTTTTGTCACTTGCATTCAACTAGTGATTACGGTGTCATTTGAGCTATCTTAGGCCACCTTCACCGGAATAATTATTTTAGTTTGGGGGGACATCTCCCCTTCTTAATGCAAAATTTGATAATACTATGTTACACATTTCTTTAGCTTGTTTATATTTAAGTTCACCAGCGTCCGGCACTCTTCAGTGAATTGAATTGACTCTCATTGAATGGGATTTTACCTGTTCTCATAATGCAAAACTATTTTAGCCTTGTATACTGCAAAATTAATCAACTGTCAAGTTGGTCCCACTTTAGAACTTCGATTGTGGTTGTTGTATGTCCCTCGTTGGTAGTCAATATTAATAAAATTTTCTTTATTTGTAGTTCGTAGGAATGCTGCATGTTTCTTGGCGGTCTGAAATATGGGACTGCACGTTCCATTATTTAAGTGCAACTTGTACTTCTGTTGTACTTTTGTACAACCGTCATTTTGTACCCTTGTTGCATGTTTGGACTGCCAGTTTATTAAGGCGTAGTATTTTTATTGTTTCTTTGGGATATTTTTTTAGGAAATAATTAATGCACATTCTATTTGCTTTGACCCGCAGAGCCTGGTAGCGCCCCTCGTAACGTAGTCGTCCGGCCCCTCAGCTCAAGTACAATGGTTATCCAATGGGACGAACCAGAAGAGCCCAATGGACAAGTCACGGTAAGGTGTACTCCTCTTAATCTTAGTGGTCTACTTATATTTTAGTCTAGTTTTTTCAGCAGTTTTTCACTGTCTCTTCGTTCCGTCCGTTTCCGTCGTTACTTCTGTTTTAGTTTCTGAAGTCTGTCCGTCATGTTGTCCCATTCTTTTCTCGGTTTTACTCGGGCAATTTGCGTTACTTGGTTCAATGTTGTACAGCGAATCTTAACATGTGTTGTAATTCTGCACAGATTTCTTCTGTTTATAGTGCTTGTGGAGCTAAAGTGTCGATGTCTTTAAGTGTATATGGAGACCGTACGGGATTTCATGTTCAACAATGTGTCTAACAAATGCTGTACATTTTTTCTTTTTCTATCTCTTGATGCTTTGTTTCCGTTATTTTTTCGTCTTGCTACTCTTTTTCCTTATTTGGCTTACTTTTCCTTTTTTGCACTAATCCTTGCCTTCTCCGCAACAAGTCTTTCGTTTTTCCAGGGGGCATTTTATGTTCTGTTTTCTATTTCTTTATTTTCTTCCATTCCATTTTCCCAAGTTGTGCCCTCGTCACTTAGGAAACAAGGGCACAACTTTTTTTTTTTTTTTTTTACTTTGCCTCTTTGTTCATTAACTTTTTTCCTTACTTCTTTGCTTTCTGTTCCGATTTGTCCGTTTCATTTTTAATCCTATTTGCGTGGTTTTTTCCTTTCCTTTCTTGTCTCATCTTTGGTTCATCTTTCCTGTTTACAATCTTTACTTCCAGACTTTAATTTAACCGTTTGTTTTTTTTTGCCGTCAATAATGTAATTTCCCAATTTTCGGTGAAGTTTTTCTGGTTTGGAATACCATATTCATGTCTTTTTTATTTGCCCCATCTTCGTTCGTTTGTTGTTAAGTAAAGACAACCTTTTTACGCTTTCTGGGGTCAAGCCGGGTGTAGCCAACCTTTACGTAACTGGAAGGTATTTTCTATGTTTTTCTGCATTGTTCGACTGCCTGTAACCATGTTTTAAGAGTTGTAAATGTCATTGTTAGATCTACCGATAGACTGAACAAGATTAAAATGATCAGTTTCAATAATTTTCAATAGCGATTCCAGAGTAATGAACTAAGGATCCTACGGGAATACGTAGTACAATTTCTGTTGGACTTTTACAGATTGTAATGACTTCATCGGTGATTTTGGGTAGAAATCTAATTTTTTCTGTGGTATATGGTTACTAAATGTTTCTGTTGATTGTAAACCGTGGTGCATATATGTGCAGCATTATGAGACCTCATTTCAACATCATCGCATTGTACATGTCATTGTCGTGTTATTGCCTTGCTGAATAATAATAATTTTAACCTTAATGCCCATGCCAAACTGGATATATATTTTTTAAGTCCCATATGATAGTTGGGTCGATCGCGTGATTCGAACCGGCATTCACTTGGTTTGCAAACGAGGACGCTGACCACTGGGCTGTTGCTGCTCGCTTTACTCGGGGTCCCCGGGGACCCCTCATAAAGCTCGCGTTGCGTGTTGGGACTTAGTTTTTTGCCGTTCAGTAGCCATCCTTTTAAAGGGACGCCAGGCTATAAAGGGTTATTGCTTTGTACATGTATAAATTATGACTTAGTAAACTTCATCGCCGTGGAGGTTTCTCTCTAGTCAATATTGGAGGTTTCTCTCTTCTGGTCACAGTTTCATTACTGAACGGATGGGTGGGCCCTGGAATGACCTTCCAGCTACTGTTGTCTTGGTTCTTTTGTCATTTTGTTTATTTGGTCCTACACTTGGCTTGTTGGGTCCAGTTTTGGTTGGGTACGTCATGAGCACTTGTATTCTGCGTTGTCGTCTATTGTATTCTACTTTAAAACTAAATTAGTTTTTTAGTTCATCTTGCGCCGGATGCTGTGGATGTGTGGCGTGTATCTTTCAGAGTTGTTTTTTAGTGGTATTTTATCAAGCTCTTTACTTGCTTAACATGTGTAGTTCTCTTTCTGACCTGAATGTAGTACTTTTTTTTTTATTCCTATTAGACCATACTCCATTTTTTAAAATCCTGTGCATCTTTGTTACTTGCATTCTATATCCTGCTCCTCTTACAGTTTTGTTATTGTAAACTCTTTCCCGTCTGTTATCTTGTGAAGTTTTTCTTTGCCTTCGGCTCCTTTCACGTTCTCCTTGTTTTTACTTGGCACATTTTTATGTGTCGGTCTTTCTTTGTCTGCCAATTTCTAGTATGGCTTCTTCGTTCATTTCCTGCGTCTTTCTCAGCTGTTTTCCCTTCTCCCTTGCTGCTACTCTGTGGTATAGTGGTGGTTTCATTCCATCAGATTATACATCGACTTAATTTTTCTTTTTGCTCTTTTCTGCCTTTACTTGGCCATTCGTTCATGTTTGGACATTCATTCTGACGTGTTCAGACTATTAATAGGAATGTACAATTATGTAATTCTAACCGACAAAGGATTGTGGTAAACTAACACGAAGAAGTTTGATTTGTAAATTGGGTTTCATGGGTAACGTAGTTATGTGACAGATTACGTCATCTTAAACTGAAAAACCTCTGTGGTAGAAATGCTAACATGTAAACCTCCCTCATCCACATTACCTACCATTGCTGAATGTTTTAGGCCATTGGTTGCTGCGTAAGGTCATTAAATCATTACTTTGGCAATGGTTCAAAGGTACATTAGAGCTTCAACAGCTTACTGGTTTAAAACTGATTAGGAGTCAAAGTGCCATCTGTTTCAGTTTATAAGCAGCTAGCTTATTTCGTTTAAACTTTTTAGGTTTGAACTCAGTAGCGAGACGGTTAGAAAGATAGGAAGGGGGGGGGGGGACTAGGCCGGAGGTATAGCATGTTGCTTGACAGATTTAATACAGAGCTTTTCCGCATTTTGGGTTGGTTCGCGGATCAATTCGGTTGAAGCAAGCGCGTGTCGCGTCGCGTTGTGTGACTGTCGCCGGGTTTTGGATGGTCGGCGGAAGCTTTTGGTCGGTAGCGGAAGTGCGTGGCTGGCCGGATGAAGATGAATGGGAGGGATTTGCGGAGGAATCAGGGCTGGCACTCGAGCGCCACCTACGGATCAGCGGGGCCATGATGGTTGGCGAGTGGTCTGTCGGCCAAGGGCCAGTTCGCCTAACCTCGGGATTCGCTCCGCTAGCTCGTACTACCCTGTCTACCCCTCCCTCATTCCATCCTTTCCTGCCATTTTCGTTAATATATTATCAGGGGGCAGAGTGTCCCGAGTTTTCATCGTTTCGCGAGTTAAGTTGTAATCGTCATTTGAAGGAGCCCACAATCTGTGTGTATATCATCTTTTGATACTAGTCTGTTACTACATCTTAATTTTTTCTTTGTCTCCTTTAGCATGGTCAGTTTTTAAGGATTTTTAAGAATTGCGCAAATTGCTCAATAAATAACTTTTAAACTATGACACATATCTTCTTAAAACACTGAATATGTGCAGAGAAAGTCGAGGTAAAGCACCTTGTTGAAGGCAAATGAGTAGCACTGAAATAAGGCCTACACTTTGCCCAGATTTTGTGACATACTTGTCTGGATGCATGATTGACTGATCATTAGCTTCTATTAGGTTAAAGGAATGGCATAGTTGTTTTTAACGTTATCTTGGTGTTTTGATCAACGTTGACTTGTAGTATGTAAAGTGGTGGTCGACAATGGAATTTCGACCGTATGACTAGTGTGATAGGTTGCTTTGAGATATTTCAGCCATTTTGTAATTGAGCTGAAACAATGTTTCAGCGGCCTAATATCTACATGCCAGGTGCACAAAAAATGACACAATTGCAGGCCTGCAATACGTGTATTTGCTTTCTGGCTGTATACGTCATGTGACGGCTCTGTGTTGTGATACGCGCATCACATAACCTGAGTAGCCCAATCCGATCTCCCAATAGTAGCCGTTTTCATTCGTCACTGGTGAAGTCATTGTGAAGTCACCAAACCAAACTGTTGTGTGTCGTAAGCACCTTGCATTTTTCTGTTAAATTACTTTTAGAAGCAATTCAGTAACCCATTATAAATACGTTTAGCTTCAGTATTTAAAAATGCTGTTGAAGTAGGCTAAGTGTTCTTATTTTTTATTAATTGTTACAGTTTTAGAATCAAATTCCTCCATTAAGGCCACACAAAGTCAAAAAAATGCTGATTGAGCAAATAATTTCCAAAACATGCGGATTTAATTTTAATTTTTTTTTACTGAAAATGGTGATGCGGGATGAGGGCACTTATGTTTTTTTTAGCAGAAAAAGGTTCTTTATGGTCAATACAAGGGTGTAACCTCCTAAAAGGCTTCAAGTTCTATACATTTTTAACATGATTAAAGCAATTTTAGAATGTAGGTTATGTTTCGTTACACTTGTACTATTCTACAATGGTAAATGGAGCTTTTAACTTTTAGTTACCAAATCTTCATTCTACTGGATGAACTTAAGATGCGCGATGAGCATATTTTTTTTTTTGAAAATTGGAAAAAAAAAAGGTCAAAATGCGGGGGGGGTGTCCTAGGATGCAGGCGTTGCTTGAGAAACATTTACTTTTGTTTGTGTGGCCTAATCTGTGATAATTGTAAAACACAAACAGTACTTGATAACATTGTCGCGTGGGTTGTATATTGCGCCGTACTGCAGTATTGCCTATCCCTAAAACTTCATTCCAATCCTAGAATACGTCATTCTATGTCTCCCAAAAAAGATTCCCCTTTGCAAAACCAGCTAGGTACAGCATCCACCTGCAAAGTTAAATAAACAAAATCGTTTGCAAAACTAATGTCATTACGGCGGATGAAATATAATGTGTTACCGCATATTTAAACTCGTGTTGAATGTGTTAACCAGCTGTTTCTAAACCCGAAACCTCGCTGTGCATTCTTTTTCTCTGGCAGTTATAGCAATTCTCCATCGGTGCGGTCAGAGTGGTGGCATCGGCGTAGGCACAGCCCTGAGGGCAATAAGTTAGTAATGGGCCTTCAAATCATTTATATATTATTACGGACAGTCTGCCACTAAATGAAACGACCCTAAGGTTCGACCATATTTGCGTCAAGCAACGGTTGGTGACACCGGGGCCGTAATTAATTACGATTTAAGACCTACGTTAAAAGTGACCACACGGAGGACGAGCATTTAATTCGTGGAAGACATTTTATTGCCTTTGAAACAAATGAGGCTTAAAAGATCAGCTGGGATTGGGATCGCGGATGAAGGGGAAAGGGAATTTGGAGAAGGATTGAAGAATAATGGTTAGCAGCGGAAGGGGATAAGGGTGGGGTGGAGGGGGTGATGGCGGGGGTCAGTCCGGATGTTCATCCCGATCAACAGCCTGTCTGGTCCTGTTATTTATGGAATCCGGCATGCCAGTGTCGGGACTTTTAATCTGTCAACGGCAACTTTCATTAAATTTGGGAACCTTGGTAGGTTCTGTACGTTCGTCTGTCTGTCCCATCTCAGCCCTCGTGTGTGGCCATTCTCTGTGACTCTTCTTGACGGCTAACGAAGAAGTCATTCCACATTTTGTGTTTTCATATAGAGTTTGTGCAACTTTTGGATTAAGGGGAAGAGAGTGACCCAAAGCTTCTTCATGTTGCATGGGTTACTGTGAGCTATTTTTAATTTTGATTATTTAAGTGTAAATCAAATAGGCGCTGTTTAATTTACACTGCCAGTGTTTCTGAAGTTGCCGAAAACGTTGACAGAAATTGATTTAACCATGCTACCCATACTACCACAAAGTTTCTTTCGATAACTACATGGCATATGTGTAGTAAATCGTGATACCTTTGAAAGACGGCGGACTCCTCATTTGATTATGCTGAATTCATGCATAAAATCGTGATAAGATGGGAGGGAAAACAGGAGAGCTATTGTCTTGACGAGATGGGTTCAATTTCCCAGATTAACGTATTTTATGCAAGTCTCGATTCTTGCTGTTCGAGATCTGTGACTAAATAAAAAAAAAAAAACACTTTTTTGCACTTCTTCCCCACATGCTCGTCTTTAATTTTATTTCTTTAATTACATCTTTAATTTTTCAATCCAAACCGAAAGTTTCATTATCCCTCGAGTATCACCCAGTTCACATCAGTGCACTTGATTTTACGTACTTTTAAAGTTGAAACACAACAAACATCATGATAGTCTTCTGTGACTTGTGGGTGCCTTTCTTGTAGAACTGCAAGAAATACGAATAATTTGCACTTAAGTAATTTCTTTTCAGTTACCTGTCATCATTGTGCCTTTTAGTAGTGTCTCCAAAGTTGCTTGTTGACCCCTTGAGAATCACTCCGAAAGCAGTATGGGGGGGGGGGGGGTCGTTTTTTCAAGCTTCGTGTGTACGTAGGTGGGAGATGCGATTCTTTCTCGTGTCTTTATGATTTGAAAACCAGACCTGTCGTTTGCTAATGCTCGGGTTCCCACAGAACCGTCCCAAAAATCATGTTTTTCGTCCCTCGACTTAGTTGTCTTATTGTTATGTTCTGGTCTTCAAATGAAGCATTGAACTGGTGTGAGTCCTCTAACTTCGTTTCGAGTTGTGTCGAGTGTCTGGCCAGTGATTCAGGTCTCGAGTTGAGTTTGAGTTTTGCATAATTTTTATTTTTATCAAAGCTTTACATCCAAAGTTGCTCTGTAAGTTATTAAGGCTACTGACCTCTCCTTAGCCTGAATTTTTGCTCTTTCCATTGATATACTTTAAACGAGTGAGTGTCCAGACTACGTTACAATGTCTGCTATCGGCAGTCTCAAAAATATAATTTAACCTAAAATGTAAGGATCTGTGATTTACGATTGTTTTGTTTTTTTTACCAATTTCGAAATAACTAACTAATATTTGGGTTTCCATCTGTATTTATATTTTTTTTTTGTGTGTAACACTCAGTGCAAAAACTCAAAATACTCACAATGGGTAAAGTCGAGCTTGAGCACAAGTCAGAATTCGACCTGTAACCTTTTGAGTTTTGCGCTTGCCTGTTGGTATCTATTTGGAATAAAAAAATAAAAAAAGAAATGTATCAACCACGTTTGTAAAGTGCAACACGTACGCTGATTTTCTTCTCGCTTTCTTGATTTTCAGGGTTACAAAGTCTACTACACAACAAACTCTAATCAGCCACTCGCCAATTGGAATTCACAAATGGTGGACAACAATCAGCTGACTACCATAAGTGATCTACAGCCCCTCACCATTTACACAATCAAGGTCCAGGCCTACACCAGCATAGGACCTGGCCCCACTTCGGCTCCCGTCCAAGTCAAGACTCAGCAAGGAGGTTAGTAAGAAATGAACCCATAGAATCTAGGAGTTCATCTAAATCTTAGCCTAGCAATTGATGGTAGGAGGCGAAATATTCATGCCATCCTATAATAAAAACTAACTGAAATATTCCCTTGATTTCGGTCTACTAAATGTAGGCAGGTGCATTTAGATCAGGCATTAACTTTGGTTTATTTCCAGTACAGGGACAACCAAATTTCAGAAACTAGAGTCTTTTGCACCATTTCCAAAAGTGCTTCCGACATTTCAAGCAATTCTTTTCTGCACTGTCATGTCAAAACAACACATTATACTCATGCGCGTGGAATTGTTCCACCTTATGCATCTGGACCACTGCACTGTGACTGAGGTTGGCGCTAATGACCAAGCTGTCGACACGCCATTAAGCCTCAATCCTCACCCCCCCCCCTCCTTATGCATCTGTTCAGTTTGTTCCACTCTTGTTCATGAAAAAAATTATCATAATGACGTGACATTTGGTGGGTGGGTAAATTGTGACCCAGAATTAGACCGTACAAAGTAAGGTTTTACAAACTCGCCCATAAATGCCAACCCCAGATTTCTAAGTCTGAAAAACAAAAAAAATAAACCCAGTTTTTTACCGGTCACCGGGTTTTACAGAAAATTGAACTAGATTCAAGGCAAGTTCGTAAGTCTCACCTCGCAAAATTGCTAATATTACATTCGCAAAATTCATTTGAACTAGGAACATTTATTTAACAGAACGGAAAGCCGACGGCTCAACAAGAGTTAAATAAATACAGATGCAAACCTATTTACATTTCCTTTTGGACTTAAATGTCAGACTGCCTGAGCGGGGAATCGAACCAACAACCTTTAAAACCATAGGCCGAAGTCCTACCGCTGAGCCATACTGACGCGTCAGTAATAGGTATTTAATATTTATTAAGTATTTGCACATTTTTTTTTGAAAATGTCTTACAATTTTTGAACAAATCCTGCGTTATTATATTTAGTATTCCAATCATAATTCATTACCTTAACAGTTTGAAAGTAGGGTCTCTGTAAGTACTTTAAATTTTCGTTTAAAAGTAACTGGCAGCAACTTCAGTAAATGACTAAAGGTTCTCGTTCGCGGAACATATCCACCAGCTGAGCTGATGCAGCCCGCAACAGGACTGGGAATTAAAAAACAACAATGCTGGTTGCTATGGCAATGAGACAATGAGGAGGCTTTCTTGCTTGCCGTCACCAGCTGGTGAGCACGCAGGCAAGCGCAGCGCACTTACACTGCACTTGTCTTTAACCAAAACGCTCCATAATGGAATGAAAATGCCTACATTTCACAACAATATTAAACCCGAGAAACCGGTGTTTTGGGCTTTGCCAAACCCGATGTTTTCGGGGCTGCAAATCGTCCGGGTACCCGGGCAGGAAACCCTAATACGAAGGGTTCACGTGTTACCACATTTGTGCAGCATCCAGTCAGGCTACACGGATTTTTTGCCATGGTGTGGTATTGTGGCATTCAAACAAGTTTGGATAGCACCGATGATGATTTATTGTATTGCTGATGAGAAAGAAGTGAACTGTGTTGTGTTTGGTTAATCTGTAGTTGGCACAAATGCTTAACAAAATTCAAATCTAATTGTTGAGTTTTGTATTGCAGTTCCGACGCAACCCAGCAACCTGCGCAGTGTCACCACTTCGCCAACTTCGGTCCAACTCATGTGGATGCGTCCGTCGCATTCGGGAGAAAGCATCATCAGCTACGAACTCTATTGGAATGACACCTTTGCCAAAGAACATCATCACCGGTCCATCCCCGTAACTGAATCCTACACCTTAGCCGGTTTACACCCCAACACGCTTTACTACGTTTGGGTAGCTGCCAAGTCCAGACGAGGAGAAGGTGCTGCCACGCCGCCAGTCCAGGTCAAGACTGAACAATTTGGTGAGTAAAACTTATGTTCAACATGTTTAGTTTATGAAAAGTGTGCATTTCATATACGTTGAATAATTTTCTACACTTTTGTTCTGACATTGTTTAATTTGATGTTTTTTGCTGTGCTCTTGATTTCGCTTGTCTGTAAAATAGGCTATACTATTATGAGTTTTTATTTTTTATTCCTTAAGGCATTTGGTTCGTGTTTTTGATGCATTTTTGGTTCATTTTGGTTTGTTCTGAAGCGTGGATTGTTTGTGAAGATTTTTTTTTCAGGTTTGCGACTACTTAAACAGAAATGAATCGTCCTGGTAGTTAAGTTTTCTTAATATCCACCGACATGTAAAGAACTGAAAAGTTGAATGAAGCATCTTGTAAATACTGATACTAAGTCGAGGTTTTTACACAGTGCCAAGTTTTATAAACGAAAACTGCGGGAATTTTGCTAGTGGTGCGAGCTTGTTGGGCGATTTCAAATAAAATCCCGAAACTTGAATTTGCACCTTGATATATTTATTGAGTTGGTTAGGTTTCCATGCTGCCATTTATCTAGCAGCAGCAAATTAATTACAATAATGAAACACTGACAAAATGTCAATGACATATTTAGTCTGTTTACCAGTTAGCGCACAAAGCCTACTTTTCGTCTACTGCTTAAAGGAATACTAGACCCTCACGTTTCCAATTTTTTTTACTGTTAGCCAAGACCCTAAAAACCCTCTTAAGACTTAACTCGCTAGCCTTGATAGTTACGTTAAAATAAACAAAACCAACTGCGTACTTTAGGTGACCTATCCCAACGAGAAACGGCAAAATCTCGCGCCATGGAGGGCTGTGACGACATATTTCTTAAAGCCAGGTTGGGTGCTGGCATATCCTTCTCCTTGTATATGTGCGAGTCTCGGGCGATGCTGTTTAGCTTCTGATGCATGCATAGGTCACACAGACAGCTACGGAATGCAGTAACGTTACGCCGCACGATTCAAAACGAGATTTTCTCCAACGATTGGTAGTTAAGCGCGCGTCGTTTGTTAAAAAAGGACTTTTAAAAATGTGTATGGCTTAAGCAATAACACCATGTGACATTGGATCGCCGCTTAACATTAATTCCAGTATTTAAACTAACAATAAAAAAAATTCATTTTCGGAGGGGTTAGGACTCCTTTAAGTATTCGTACGGAAACGTTACTGGGAAATGGGCTGAGTATGTAAATTTTAAAGTTCTGTTGATGACGTATACTACTTCCTTGTTTGTAAGATCGTCTTTGTAGTTTTAAAAAAGGCTTAATAAATTCTTAAAATCAACTGTTTGATAGAGGAATAGGGGTAATATCTGGAGCATTTTTTCCTACTAAGGACTATGGCAATAGTTAGTTGACAGTCTAGTAGCTGGCTCCATGTGTAAGTCCCTAATTTTCCTTAACATTAACTATCCAATTCTTATTGAAACATAACTGATGTAGGGAAGATTAGTTTTAGTGTTATTTGCATTTTATTTCGGCTTCGTTATTGCAATTGATTTGTTATTTAATTTAAAATTAGAAAGATGTGCTGCACGTTTCTCTTCAGTTAAATTTAAAGAAAGTGATATTGGCATAGTAGATTTTAAAATATTTACTCTTTACGTCACTTAATTGAAGTTTTTTCTTGTTGAACTGTAGTTTTTTTTTTTTTGTAAGCTAAGCTTGTTGGTTGTAGTAAAACCTTTTATGTTCTTGAGGATTAAGTTGACAAATTTTTAATTAATTTTAGGCGGCTCTATCATGTACGGTATTCATACTTTTAGAAATACGAAAAAATGCGTTTCTGGGGTTTGTGAAGAAGTTTAAAAAAAGGGAAAAGTTGTCAGCGGCTTGTGGTTGTGCAACATCCGTCATTATTGTTTTTATATTCTTTTTTACGTTTTAAGTCATCACGATTTTGATGCTGTCTGCTCACCATCCCAAAATGAAGCTTAACTTTAGTATAGTTGGCTTGCACCATTTCATAAGCTTGACTGAGTCGCTTAATTTTGCACAAGCACTTTTACAGTAAGCAAAACAAGCAGGCATTCATTAAATAATAATGTTGATCGTGTCCAACTGGGAAAATAGTCGCCTAAATTCGCCATCAGGTAACGTCAAAATTTCGGAATTTGGTCTTTTTTCCCTAAACAATATTTTTCTATGCGATAGTTTTTATCTCTTCTTCCTGATATGTGTGTGTTAAGGACAAACTACGGAGTCACTGGATGATAATATATGTTATCCCCCCTTCATGGTGTGCATTATACGGACATTATACGTTGTCAATGAAAACATTATTGCGGAACTTAATAAGCCTTCAGTTACTCCGCTATCAATACTTCTAACTTTGGTTATACATCAAGTATGAGAGACTGCGTTGAAAAGTACGGAAGTGTTAAGTCACTGGCGGAGTATGCCTACAATACTTCCTTCCATTCCACCTCGTTTGTTGTACACAATTTCTCCCAAGTAATCTATTCCTTTGATCGCTGATCACAATGCGTTTTTCACACTCTCACAATGCATAAATAAACACAATAGCTGTAAATAGTAAGAAGAGAGTTCAGAAATAAACCAACGGGAAAAATTCGTACATGAGAAATAACGTGGTACAGTACACCCCCCTTTGTGCGCTGACTGTACATTCAATTACGGTCCTGGATCGAAGATCCTGGATCCTGGAAGGTCCTGGATTGAATTTGCCATTTCCAATCTGTGTTAGTCGTCCAAACTAATCATAAGTTCATAGAGGTGGCTTACTGTGCTGCCTTGTTTCTCGAGTACGATTTTACTGCAACTTGTTTCTACGAGTACATTGTTAATTGAAATGTACATAAATTCATTGAGGTGAAGGCTTAGTTTGCCTTTGTGGGCGTAAGACCAATTCCATTGGGTAAAAATCAGGTACGTACTTTCATTTTCACATTTGAATCTCTAACGCATGCTCTTTTTACGTTGTCTTATGGTTTACAATTTTATTTATTTACGTATTGATTTTTTTTTTTGAAAATAATAATTTTAATCGTGAGTGTTGGATCAAATTCACTTGATGGAAATCATCTATTCAAACACCAATTTCTGCGTAGGTAAGTAAGGGGTTTAACTTAGAAGTATCGACGTGTGTGAAAACATGGGTAGGCGCGGCTCAATAAAAGGTGTGAAGTTATATTGGTTCTTACTAGCAAATTGTACTGTGTATATCAACTTTTTTGGATAAGTTTACGGTCCATTTCTCCAGGTTGGCTCTCCTGTATGGCTCAGTTTTGCAACATTATTCAGACATGCGTCAATGTTGCAAAGGTGTTCGTTTTCCTATTTTTTCCCATCATGAGAAACGGTTTTGCTTCATTCACTCTTACCTGGCTCAATTTTGAACATTACCAGACTTTTAGAGAAGAAGAAATTTCTGGTAAAGGGAGGTGCCTAACCGGGGATTCGATCCGGGAAACCTCCGATCATCGTAGGGGCCGAAAGATTGTCCAGAATTGGCCAGAATAGTTCACCTACTCTGTAAATGTTGCAAAAACTATTTCGCGCAGGATGTTCACAATTAGCGAGAAGGAATGTCCTTTTAATTACGGTATGCTGTTTCCCAAGTAAGGTTTATCTTTGCTAGAGTCAGAAAATCCCATGTTAAGGATTTTATTTATTTATCGGGTCTTATTTTGTCATCAAAATTAATTTCGACATGCTTGTTATGTAATGTTGAGGGGTTAGTTGGTCATATATTTTCCAACAGCTATCTCCTTCACCAATGACTAGCTTTGCTTGTCTAAAAAGTACGAGTATCAAAGCATATCAGCTGTAGATGAGCGATTATAGGTGACTGTATTATTTTAAAAGCCTGAGTGAAAGTTATAAAGAGGTAAGCATAACTCAGTTCAAAATATCGGGTGTTTGGTTCTTGACCAAAAAAAAAAAACTTATTAGATCACAACTGGTGTAAATAAAAATAAAAAATGTAAATGTTTCTCGTATTTCCTGGCTGTTATCCGATTTATAAACAGCATATTAGATTTCGATTTCCTGTCTGCAAGTGCACATGCCTCGTAGGCCTGCAATTTAGATCACGTCCAGACAAATGAATCGCACGCTGATGTCTTTTGCTTTGTAGCAATTCTTGGGAGTTTTTGGTGTCTGGTTTTTAGCATCAGATAAATTGATTATACATGACGACAAATAGTTTGTAACAACAAAATTAGTAAATATTAAATATAGTTTCTGTTGCCGAATGTAGGTTCAATAGGAGATAGAATTTATCAAATTTGGGGAGGGAATACCTTTTATTTTTTAAAAGAAGTATATTGAAACTACCATGCATGTTACATTTGTATTCTAAAAAGTCATCATGGTGCATTCTGTTATTCTTATATTTACAGAATATAAAATATATGACTAAATGTACTTATGAATGGCCTAACTGTTGGAGTGCCATACCTACTTACCGACCTGTCTTTTGCTTTGCTGGAATATCCTGTGTGCTACAAGCTGAACTTCTGATACCGTATTTCCTCGCTTAGGCACCGGAACATGAAGGAACTCCAACGTCAAATAAGCACTAGGGTTAACTTGCATGGAAATAAAAGGGCCCAGCTCAAATACGCACAAAGGTTTAGCTCACCTGGAAATAAAAGGGCCCGGCCTCGAATAAACACAAGGGTTTAGCTCACGTGTAAATAAAAGAGCCTGGACTCGAATAAACACAAGGGAACTCACGTTTAAATAAAAGGGCCCGGACTCGACTAAAAACTAGGGTTTAGCTCGATTGGAAATAAAAGGGCCCGGCCTCGCATAAACACAAGCTCACAGGGGAGTAAAAGGCCCCGGCCTCAAATAAAACGCAAGGGTTTAGCTCACGTTCAAATAAAAGGGCCCAGTCTTGAATACGCACGAGGGTTTGGCTCACATGGAAATAAAAGGGCCCAGCTTCAAATAAACACACGCTCACATGGAAGTAAAAGGGCCCGGCCTCCATAAACACAGGGGTGTAGCTCACGTGTAAATAAAAGGGCCCGGAATCGAATAAACAAAAGGGTTTAGCCCACGTGTAAATAAAAGGGCCTGGACTCGAATAAACACAAAGGTTTAACTCACGTTTACGTAAAAGGGCTCGGACTCGAATAAAAGCTA